>CAOLHI010005023.1:0-162127 GCA_948474755.1 Ctenosaura bakeri | reverse complement strand
ACTCTTTGATTGAGTACAGCACTCAACTCCCTCGCTCCTCACTGAAGGAATTCCAATGCTCACAGGCACTTGGCTTAATATAACTTTTTCTCTCAGCCACACGCCTCTCCCACACACTCCTGGGCTGGGTTTCTCTCCTGAGGTGCTATTCTGGTTGCCTAGCAACCTGCTTTCAAGCTGCAGTGGCACTTCAGATAGCCATACCCCCAGAACTTCATCACAGCCATACTCTTTTTAACAAAGTGACATTATAGTAATCCCCAAGAAGTAACCCCAAGCTTGCTTTTACCAAGCATGTAAATGAGGAATTGTATGGTTCAAATACCCACGGATTCTTCCTGTACACATCCTTCCCATAGTGCATCACAGAGAAGAAAAATGGACTAAATCAATTAAAAGGGGGTAGATAAGCCAGTTTGCTTTAATAGATAGGTTCAGAGTGGTCCATGGGACTTCTTTAGACAGCTATTTTAGGAAAATGTTAATACAGAGATCACAGAAGGGAGTTAGAATTCATGAACCAGAGCATGGAGCACCCACTTGAGTATACTGCTATGTCAATTTGGCCATATGGCAACAAGAAACATGCCTTGTGCTTCTAGGCTTAGAATGTTAAGTTTCCACATATCATTAGAAAAATGAATATTTGGACATGATAGAACACTTTGAAACTGATGCTTGCAAATGTTGTGCTAGTACATTACTCATTTACATTTTGCTTTGTGCCCCCTACTCAGCTGGGCCTCTCTTTGTTCTTTCTCTGAAGAAACTGGTCTGAGCAGAGAAGGAAAGTAAACTATGCAAAAGTCTGGGGCCAGTTGCAAGGTAAGGCTGGCTTTCCAAAAACCTGTTGCAAGCATTTCCCCTGGTATTTTGCCGGAATGATTTAAAACTACAGCCAACTGGCAAATACTTGTGCATTTTTTTAAAAAAGAAATGTACCGCAAGGAAAACATTTTTATAAGCCTGTTTTAAAAATTATATGGAGGGGAAACAATTTTTTAAAACTGTGGTTATTTTCATAATTGCAAAGAAATGTCATTGCAGACATCCAATTCAAATGCACCCATTTTCCTCAACAAGATTTATGTAGCAAAACCTTTGCTAACTAAGGAGGAGACAGAAAAATATGCAATTGAATATTTCAAATTA
Source organism: Ctenosaura bakeri (assembly GCA_948474755.1). Lineage (NCBI taxonomy): Eukaryota > Metazoa > Chordata > Lepidosauria > Squamata > Iguanidae > Ctenosaura > Ctenosaura bakeri. The sequence goes on along the minus strand of CAOLHI010005023.1, from coordinate 160,975 downwards.
ATATAATTTTAATGTAATAACAGTGGTCCAAATGACTAACAAATTATAGCAAATAGGTTTGTTGTTATTGTTTGTTGTTATTGTTTATTGCTATTATGGAACAAAGGGTTTATTGTTCTCTCTAATTCAATGCGGTCATTTTTGTACAATTTGAAAAAAAATTAGAGCAGTGAAGGATTTGATCAGTTTGAAATCCTTCACACTTCAGTAGGACTTAGGTTTGCAGTATGAATTCCACGGAAACAGCATTTGCTTGTATATAATAGTCTCACCAGCCAGCATGCAGTGTTCAATGGCAGGGCCAGCTCTGTCATTAGAGCTTTAATCTCTAATTAAGACAAGTAATTGTCTTAGGCAGAAAATGCTGGGAAATAGCAGGATTTGATGATGATGATGATGATGATGATGATGATGATGATGATCTGCTGTCGTTGTTTCCATCTTTCTTTATACTCCAACTTTTCCCCCAAAACTTGGTGACTGCTTTGAAATTTAAAAAACCTACTGCTTGATGCCCTGGTGGCATCCAAAATCAAATAGTCACATCACCCTACTTCAAAGTATACTTGGCAGGAGCTCTCCAGAGCTTCAAACTGGGCTCTTTCAGAGCCTTTCCTGGAGATACTAGAAGTGGAATCTTGCAGACAATGTACCAATAACCTTTGCCAGAAACCCCAATCTTGTAGTGGACCTCATCCAAAAACCATTAAAGCTCTGATTAGCATCATAAAATATTTCAAGTGAACAGACTTCCTCAAAGCTGAATTTTTTTTTATATATCATTCCATTTCTCTTCCATTCTTTTCCTTTTTTCCTTCATTGACCTTTTTCAATGAAGATTTTTGGGGAGGGGGGAGTATTCTTCTCTTGTGGCAGTATTCTCATCTCTACCTTTTACATTTAGGAATATTAAGTTGCCTTTGCTTCTCCTTAGTTATAAGGACACACATGCAAGAAAACCAATTATTTGAATATGGATCTGCATCTTTTCTCTAAAAATTTAATATCCTCAATTTATTTATCTATTTAAAACATATACCATCCTCTATCAAAGACCATTTCTGCACTACACTGTTACACTGCTATTATTCCTGTTCCAATATCCTATGGAATCCTGGAGTTTGCAGTTTAGGGAGGGGCAGTTAGAATTCTCAGCCGGAAAGCAATTTGGCCTCAGTAAACTACAAAATCCAGAATTCCACCAGATACTGAAAGTGGAATAATAGTACTATAACAGTGTAGTGCAGAAATGGCCAAAATATTCTATTTCTATAAAAAGTAAAATATTCAGTTAAAATAATACAAATGTAGAAGAACATAAAAAAAGCATCAGCGTAATGGGCTAGTTTGAACGCAAACCATACTATGGCCCTTTCCGCACAAGGCTGGTGAATTGGTTTGTGCAGTTTCTTACCGGATTTTCTGGGCTCGAAACAAGGCAGGCTTTCCCTCATTTCCTTCCACACAGCTACTGCGTATGTTCCATTCTGATTCAAAGGAGTGCAAATTCATGAATCCACACTGCCTACACCGTGGCCACTCTCGCTACTCCCCTCACCCTGCCCTGTCAGCTGTGATTGGCCCCCTTTTTTTTTTTGCATGGTTTAGTACATCATTGCATACGTGCGTAAGTGTGCGTGTGCGTAAGTCCATACTATCCCCTGGTCATGAGCCCTCCTCTGACCACCAATTCGCATTGGCGCGAATGTACGTGTCTGCACCATTGTGAAAATACAAATTGGATCAATCTGGAAAACTGGAAAGCCATTTTCAAATAGCGCGCTTTACCACCACATGGAGGCTCATTTAGTCAGAATTACATGCAGAACGAAGGTAAATAAACTGACCCTAGTCCGCTTGAAGGTGCAGAAGACCTTTGTGGCAAGACGCATTGGCCCGCCTTAATAACCTCGTGCAGAAAGGGCCTATATTTAAGTGTTCTATGAATGAATTTAGCCTGCTACCTGCTTCTTCTCTTCATCTCCAATGCAGATATGAAGTTCAGAAGTGTTCACTACCATTTTAGAGTAAGCATACCTCACCATGAAGTTAATAATAACTGACAAACTTTGGTTAATGTTAACAGTGGTTTGGTTGGAACAACTCAGTTTCAGGCTTTCAGTTATGGATCCGACTCGTTGAAGAAGTTAATATTGACCAGAGCTTAAGGTCTGGATGACAAGCTAACTTGAACTTAATCTAAAATGGAAGCTGAATCTTCTGTTCTTTTCATGATTGTGCTGGGGATCATAGAAGCTTACTGATGCTCATTCTCACAATGGTTTACAGTTACAGACACTGTATTCTGTAGAACTGATAAGCATGGGAATACAAATTGCTCTCTAATTCCAGAAATAATTCAAAATATAACAAAATAAAACCAAATGAAGTGAAGGTGATAGTGGACACAAGGGAGCAACAGGAAAAAGGAGTAACAAATACAGCTAGAAAGAAAAAGAGAGAAGTAAACCTCAGATATATGCCAAATGAAATAATTTGTCAATAGGTAGAGATTAAAATGATTATATAAATTTTTATCATCAAGGAAGGGAGAAACACTGGATAATACACACTGCTACCATATCAGGAACCGCCTAGGTAAAGGTCCCTGTTTAAAAAGGTGAATGGTATGCATTTTTAAACCCATCACGTGTGAAAATATTGACTTAAATCACATGTTGCTATTGCTTGGAGTCTTTTTAAAGAGTTACTAATAATAGTTAGACTCCTCTAACCAGAGTAGGCCCATTCAATCAGTTGTTGAATGGTAGTCAACAGAAATGTGCATGAATGAGCTTTTTTTTCTTTTTTGAGTAAAAAATATGATTTAGAACCAGAGTGGTGTAGTGGTGGTTTGGTTGTTGAACTAAGACTTTGGAGACCAGGGTTAAATCCCTGCTCAGCCATGGAAGCCTATTAGGAGACCTTGGGCAAGTCATACTCTCTCAGCCTCAGAGAAGGCAAAGGTAAACTCCCTCTGAATAAGTCATGCCAAGAAACTGCTGTGATAAGTTCACCTTAGGGTCATCCTACATCTGAAATGAGTTGAAGGCACACAACCATAAGAATAGGATTTAAGCCAACATTTACATCTAAATCCTTTAAGAAGAGGAAGTAAGTTCCAGCAACGTACACAGATCACTGTCAGTATAATTAAACTTGCGTGACTTGTGCTAAAAACACAAGTACTCCATTGCAGATGTTTAGAAGCACATAGCAGTCAATTAAATAGTCAAGCAGTGTTATATGACTTTTATAAATTGCATACATATTGTAGCTCCAAATGAGCAATGTTAAAAAGACAGAAGCATTGGCAGGCTAAACACCGTTAAATAGGAACATTGCAGTAGCAAGACAATGGCTTCTTCATGGCTGCCTCAGAAAAATCTGAGACCCCTGAAGAACTGCTGCTCCATCACATGGAAGTGCTATTTCTCTGAACCAGCATCACAGTACAGGTAGCATACATACAGCAGCTGTAGTTTTTGCAAAAATGGAGACTAGCAGAAGCATCACACTAAATATGTCAAACTCAGCAGAATATCTACTTTACCTTCTATTGCACTATCATATTTTATGCTAGGCTTTGTGGTTTGATGAGATAATTAAAATTTCTCTGCTAAAGAGCTCTAGTACATTCCCCCTGAACTACACAGCACTAGACCTCACCATCACCTCACCAGACTATAAATCCCAGGATTCTATAGGATCAAGCCCTGGCAGTTTAAAGTGGTTCCAAACTGTTATAAAGTTATAATGCGAATAGTCATGTCAAAAAACTTGTGAATTGTGAAAAAAATCAAAACTTGTGAAATGTCTGATACATCTGTAGAAACACAACTTCATATTTATATAAATACTTTCTTCCTTCATATTATAAGACTGTCAAGAATCTCCCACCTGTCATCTCTACATTTCAGACTTTAATTGTTCATTTATATTTGCATTTATGTCTACCAGGGCCCCCAAGGAGATATAAAATGAATAAAAGTATTTAAATCATTAAACAGATGAATAAAAACATTTTAAAAACAGACTAAAAACCCTCTTCAAAAACAGTGTTTAAACCACAGACATTTACAATAGACAGACCAGTCACACCTATTTTTAAGGGTCCAAGGCTATGTGAAACAAAACAGCTGCCCACTGGAAACGTAAAGGGTTGAGACCAGACAGATTTCCTTTGGGAGGGAGTTTATCGTGTGATGTGCAGCTACAAAGCATTGCAACATGGATACACCAACCTCACCTCACAGGTTGGTGAGACATACAACAGGGCCTCCACTTAGGATCTCAAATTTTGATCGGGGTCATAGCTAGGTTTTTAGTAGGGATGGGAAAGGGATTTTCTGGTGAGAACACAGGAACAGCTTTCTCAGGTCATTTTCGCACTAGACTGTTACAGCACTATTATTCCACTTTCATTATTATTATTCCAGCCAGCCCTTCCCTAAACTGCAAACCCTGAGATTCCATAGGATGTTGAAAGTGGAATAATAGAACTGTAACAGTCTAGTGTGGAAATGGCCTCAGTGGCTGTTCCCACTCTGTGGAAATCCGGCCCCTTCTCTGCCCTCCTTTTGTCAACAGAATCGTTTTTTTTTTAATTGTGTTTTAATTTTTATTGTCTGGTTTTTGCCAAACTTGTTTTTAGCTTCGTGAGCCACCCTGGGCTCCACATTGGGAAAAAGGCAGCATATAAATGGAATCAATAACAAAATTTTTAAAAATGGACAGATTTTTAAACAACTCTGGCCTGTAAGACCCTTGACAAAAGTGTGTGGACACCTGTCAGATGTCTGCCGTTGGAAGAAAATTATTAAGTGTGAGATTTTTTTCCCAAATTATACACAAGTAAAAGTATACAATGAAAAAGGCATTTATTTTTAATAATGATGGACACCTCATTTTGCCAATGGGGAAAATATAAACAATTGTTGGAAGGGTATCCTAAAATGTGAACTTGGATTTTATGAAAATTTTGCATTTTGGAGATAGGCAGATTTTCACCATTCTATGATCCAAGGTGCAAAAGTTTCTCCAAGGTGCAAAAGTTTCTATTGTTCTTGTTGTGTGCCTTCAAACTGTTTCTGACTTATGGCAACCCTAAGGCAACCCCATCATGGAGTTTCCTCAGGCTGAGAGTGTATGGCACACCCAAGGTCACCAAGTGGGTTTTCATGGCCAACGGGTAGATGAACCCTGGTCTCCAAGGTCATAATCCAGTGCTCAAACCACTACACCAAGCTGGCTTTTTCTATAGTCATTCTCATATATATATATATATATATGTGTGTGTGTGTGTGTGTGTGTACACACACACACACACATATATTGCCAAATTACATCAGTTAAATCATTTTTTTAATCAGTTTAAGTATCAAACCTTCTCTCAAAGAGTCCAAGGTATTGTCATAGTGTGGGAGAACTGAGATTTATGAGAGATACACAGCCTCAACCAACGTCCATTCATAAATCATAGAAAGCCATGGCAAAGAAATTATAATCTTAAACAAGTTAAAGCAAAAGTGTAGCCATGCCTACTCTCTCCTGATATGTCATCTGATGCTGGATGATTCCATGTTCTTAACTTCAGTTTCCATTTCTGTGGGTTACACATTTATAAGGGTTAGCATGGGAGCTGATGTACATAGTGGAAGCACATGGCACAATTAATAAACAAAAACAGAATAATTAAGAATCATCCTCATAGTATCAACAACGAAACCAGATGATGTTTTGGGCAAACCTATTTTAATGGCCTTAAAATTATTGACAAATTTGACTTTGGACCCAAACAAGATATGCAAAAGGGTTGATTCTACAGCAGACAGAATGACAAAAGACAAGAAGACAACATAATATAAATCAATAACATATATACAATTCTTTGTTTTAGGAACTTAAATGTGTAAGTTCTGACTTACAGCAACCCTAAGGCAAACCTATTGTGGGATTTTCTTGGTAAGATTTATTCAGAGGGGTTGTGCCCTTGCCTTTCTCTGAGGCTGAGAAGGCGTGACTTGCCCAAGGTCATCCAATCGGTTTCCAAGGCTGGTCAAAGATTGGAACCCTGGTCAGAGATCTGAAGCCTACTCCAACACTCAAACCACTATTACCACGCTGGCTGTCTAAGGCCCTTTTCGCATGGTATTTCTGAGGCGAAAGGGCCCCTTGAGTGGCACGCACATGTGAGGAGCAGTCCACACGACACACTCACATTTGCACGATGCTCAAGGGCCTGACACGGACCACGCGCAAATTCTTTCATTTTCGGCTTGAAGCCGAAAATGTTGCACAGTCGCGCATCACTCTGGGGCCCTACACGCACTTACCTGGCGTGCGGAGCCTCGGGAGTCAGGCTGGTCGTGCTTCCTGTCCAGTGCAGGCTGGGAAGGTCCCAGCCTGCACTGTGAAAGGAAGAGGCAGGGCTCTTGCACAAGCAGGAAGCTTGTGTGGAACTGAAGGAGCAAGGAAGCGAGAGCCTCTCTCCGGAGGCTGCTCACGTGAGCACTGCACCCCAGCACTGCGAAAAGGTAAGGTGTGAAAAGGGTCTAAGTCTTGATACATGGCCTTTGCTATGGTTGCTAAAATTTGGAAATAAAGGTCAATATTCTGTTATCATAGCAAACTTAACTAAGTAACCTCTCTTACCCTCCCCCTAAATCTGACAGAAACATTCTTCACCCATACTTTGATTGCCGATACAATGTACCTCCTTCTCCCCATGTAACAATCTGGTTACCTAGATTTACCTAGTTACCTAGATGATTGCTATGTAGTCATAATTGTAACACTATTATCACAATTATAATTCCCTCTTCAAGATGGGTATGGTGCAGAAATGGCCTTAGTTAAATATACTTAAGTAGCTGATACAGAATGCTGGTCAAAATCTTCAAAACAAAACAAAACAGAGAAAAGTCATATGATAGAGAATGAAATCCAGAGACTGCCACTCCTATGTCTTAGCACAAGCCTATTTTATAAAAGATTCACAAAACAAAAAATGACATCTGCAGCAAATTATTGTAGTTGGAATGTTCATGTTTGCTCTTCAGTCATGCTCTCCTCCAGGATTTTGCATTCCAGTTCCTCGTCCACACTGACAAACATAGTCATTCGCCATTCTGTGGACTCTTCACTTAGGGCCCTTCCACACTACACTGTTATAGTTCTATTATTCCACTTTCAACATTCTGTGGAATTCTGGGGTTTATAGTTTACTGAGGCCAAGAGCTCTCTGGCTGAGAATTCTAAATGCCCCTCCCTAAAACCCCAGGGTTCCATAGGATGTTGAAAATGGAATAATAGCACTATAACAGTGTAGTGTGGAAAGGCCCTGGGTTGTGCTTAACCTCTTAGAATCCTCATAGGGTGGTGGTTGTTTTTTTAATTCTTTTACCTTCACAAATGTTGGGAAGGCAAGCTTCCCTCTTGAGAATAGTGCCATTAGCATTCATGCTTGAACATCTAAAATAGAGGGAATGATGCATATTCATCTGGTATCTCCTATATAGAATTAGGACTGAATCCTAAAGAAAATGGCACTGGTGGAACTCCAATACTTTAGAGCATGTGAACTGTGTTCAATAGCATAATCTATAGTAGTCAGTCACTCTTCCCTGAATCTTTGGCAAATATGTGTAAGATTGCAAATTTAACCACAATCCACTAGGTCTTAAAGTTAGAAGAAAACAAGAGTCCATTGATAAAAGTAGATCTTTCAATCAGACATCAAGTAGGCCAGAGTATTCATTACAGACTGAAGTAAAGGCTGTAAAAGGCTGAAGTCTTTATTAATTCCAATGATATACCAATTGTTAGGGGGTTAACTTGATGTACCAATGCAAAAAAAAACCCCTTGATATTGTAGCTTTTCCTCTCTGCCTTGAATTCTTTGCTTTCAGTGTTAGCTCTGTTGATTTCACTTAGATTGTGGAATAGATTCTGGGTTCAGAAAAGGACTCTTGAATCCACCAGTTCCTTTATTTAATTGAGAAAGAACAGCAGCTCCTCTGTATCTAATTTACAAGGACACAGGGAGATATGTGACAGCTCAGGTCATAAAGAGTTCACCCTTTTTATACATACACCTTTTTTATAGATACACACATATATATCTGAACACATGCAGAGAAATATCTGATTGCACTAATAGCTTTTATTACTTTTAACATGTACTCACTTAGCCAAACAGGTGAAACTGATTTAGGCCAGTGTTTCAGGGATTTTTTTTTTTTAATAAGCCCAAAGGCCAAGCAAGTGAACTAGATTTTTCATACACGTGCAGCAAGGCCCTGGCGTCTCCTGGTTCTCATCCCAGTTTGAAATTTGTGAGAAAATTCAATTTGAATAAGCACCCTCCTTTTTCCCCTTCTCCAGCTCTGAGGCAAGCTCATGGCCACCTGAATCAAAACCAGATGTACTTATCAGGCCTAAAGATAACAAATTGCAGCTTGAGATCCTGTCAACAGCAGACCACCAGAGCACGGGTTACAAAACTCACTCAACGCGTGAAATTCTAGTCCATTGCATATTAATGCTCAGCAGATCTGGAGCCAGGCCTCCTCTAATTTTGTGTGTGTGCGCGCGTGTGAATTCTGAAAAACATTCCTGCATTATAAACTGGTCATCTGAGACTGTTAAAGTAAAAACCAAAGGCTCAGTTGCCTTCTAAGTCCCCCATTCCTTTTTACCCCTGAGCAGACAAAGACTGGTCTTTTCAAGTCTCCCTGTAGCAGGAGATGGCTTGTTTTGGCAAGGAAAGCAGGTGCCTTCTCAAGCTCGGAGATCTGGTGTGTCAGCAGTGACCCAAGGTCTTGGGTGGCCAGCTTCGTGCTTACATTTCCCCTGTGTCAGCCGATATACCTACCACCCACACACTGAAAGATTCCAGCAAGTTCAGAAACGTTCAAAGGATCTGACCTTTTTCTCCACCCTCCTCTGCCCTTGCCAACCCATTCCTCCAATCCCTTTGGAACAGCCCGAGTATATTAAGAATCTCTGGCTTTTGCTTTTTATAAACAGCAAGATTGGGGAAAACATTTGAAAATTCAGGCTGTGTAACATTAGCTTTGGGAAGATTATTAAAATGCAGCCATGTAAACAAATGATGCCTCAAATTCCTAGATTTCTCTGTCTGTAGCCAAAGAGAAGGCTTGAAGGGATTTACTTGATGTATTATTTTTTCTCAGAAAATTTTAGTTAGTGCTCCCAAGCCAGTAGTGTCCATTTCAAGGCTATAGTGATCAATTATCCCATTGCTTTTTCATCATCGTTTAAAACTATACTGGCACCACTGTGTTAGCACTGGTTTGCATTTTATTTAGTTGGGGCTTTCTTTAACTAATATTATAGGCCATGCAGATTTAGGCACCTGAAAGTGATACACAATAATTAAAGACAACAACAAGAATAAGAATAAATGCAAAATACCACATTTACATTGTCGATAAAAATAGATGCTGGAATTATATAGGGGAAACTTGGCAAAATAGGCACATTTTCTACATTGTTCAAGCATGTCCAGTTTTTGAGGAAAGGGCATTTTAAATAGTGGGCTGTTGTCATGTGCCTTCAAGTGATTTCTGACTTACAGTGACCCTAAGGAGAACCTACCACAGGGTTTTCTGGGGCTGAGAGTGTGTGATGCACCCAGGGTCACCCAGTGGGTTTCCATGGTCAAGCAGGGAATCAAACCCTGGTCTCCAGGGTCCAGTCTAATGCTCAACTCATTACACCACACTGGCTCTCAAATAGTGGGTACCGCTACACAAAATGCCCTGCTTTATACAATTACAAAATGGATCTCAGCTTGTAGCACTCCCAGAAGGGTTCTTCCAGATGACTTCAAAGAATGAATGAATCTATATGGGAGTATTTCAGGTAACCAAGTCCCAAGGGCTTTAGGAACTAACAATAATTTGACCCAGAAGCAAATAGATAGTCAGTGCACTTCCTTCAGCAGAAGTGTTGTTCCAAAAGTAGGTTGCCCCAACTCAGAAGCTTCACCAAAACATTTGTACCATTTGCAGTTTCTGGCCCTAATGGTGATCCCACACATTGTACATTGCTGTTGGTTACCTGTGCTTACAGATCATTGTAGCTGTAAGAAATAGGTGATAAGACTCATAAAACAATTTAGCACAGGATCGGCTGAAGCATTAAATGTTTATTTTAAAAAAAAATACATCTCTGCAGAGCCAGGTGCCTCCTGAGAGAGAAGGACCCCCCCCACTATGGATTACCTCATATTTTATCCCCCTGTCCAACGCAGGTTTCCCTCCCCCTTGAATCCCATTGGACAGGCCCCCAAAAGTTACAGCCTATCAGGATCGCCTAAGAAGTTACATTCCCCCTTCCCCATATTTACAGTATGAGTGATCACACACTTGATCATGCATTTCCCTCGTGAATCATGTTACATCATGTCCCAGGTGTCTCATCAGTAGTTTCAATAGTACCCCTTTGTACTACTTCCATGTCCCTATAAATCAGTTTACTCCTTTACAGACAGCGGCCTTGTCTTGTCTCGTGTGGTTATCTGGAATATACCAGTTACCCGCCAAGGTCTCTGAGAGGCCCTCTTGTTCAAAACCCATCTCTAAAAAAATCTTCCTTCTTAGACTTATTGGATTACTGAAGCTCAAATACTAAATATATTGAAATATATGTGTAAATATGTCTAATATGTGTTATACTTATAAGCTAATACATATATGTTAGTAATACATGTGAATAATGCTGCAGAAAGTGAAATATATTTTATTTCTCTCAGTAGCCAAGCTGTTCCTTTCCCAAAACAGCTATAACTGGTATACTAGCTGAAACTGATAAAAGCCAGCATGAGCTACTGAAATCACCAGGGCCTTGAGGGACAAAGATGGATCCAAGAGTATTCCCAGGACCCAAAGTTAATCCCAACCAGTTCAGGTAGTATTATTTCCCAGATAAGGACGTGGAAGATCATCCAAAAGGCCTCCATTGTCCCAGACTTCAGCCGTTCTTTTTTGACACCTTACTGAAAAGGGCCTTATTAAAAGTGCAGCATTCTGCCTTAGGATGGAGATCATTCAGAGCAGGCAGAGATTTCCACTAAAAGTATCTACCTAATTGACTCATATGATAGCCTAATCTTTGAAGTTTACTCTGAAATTATACCTCTTGAGTTTGTTGTCCCTGGGATTGCAGCCTACATCTCTGGAAACACTAAGCACATATATTTCATTATAAGTCTCATAGACTGAACAGAATGAAAGAACTCTAAAACAGAGGCATAAAAATTGATCCCAACCAGGTAGAGGCATTGAATCAATGAAATTAACATACATTCTGACCTACCAATTCTCATATATTTAGTGGATCTACCTTAATTAGGACAAACTTTTTTTAAAAAAAAAAGTAAACACATTCTGTTTCTATGTTGTTTTTTATCTGGATTTGGATTGGAGATGGTCCTCTCTGCCCTACTTGAAAACCTATGAAAAATGAACAGATATAATGTACTTCTTTATATATATTGCTGGGGTGCATGAGGGGTGAGTGGAGTGTTGTTGTACTGACATCCTACTCATGAGCATCTAATGAGGAAGTAGTTGGTTGCTGTGTGAACAGACCGTTAGATGAGATCATCCTTAGGTCTTTCTTATGGGTAATTCTGTCAGGCATGGCACATGCAGATCTAACAAATCTCTTTTCACAATTGTTCTCCTTTTCCCAACGTCAAGTCCATTCTCTGTGTGGATTTTTAAAAAAACGAGGAAATATCCTCACATACTTTCGGTGCACATTGGATGCATGCCCCATCGACTAACGTGTTCATATCTATTTCATAAATGTTCATTATGTTCAAATGGGTGGCATGTCACCAAAAATTAGTGGGGGTTTTTCTTAAATATTATGGATTTCTAACTGCAAATTGGGTCTGGTTCCACGTTTAGTCCAGAAGGTTCAGAATAGGGTTAATCCATAAAACACCTTCAGCAGAACAAATTTCTCACATACACCTAATTCCACAAGAGCAGATGTAGAAAGAAGTGTTTGGAAACAGCTGTTTGATCCGATGGCCATACTAAGGGGCTGTTTGCTTACATCTCTATGGCAATTCAAGTGCTGGGAGAGCCTGCTCAGGGATGCAATGCTATGAATAAAATAATGATAAAACCAAACTCTCTCCTTTCCCTCAAAGTGCAGAGTATTTCCTCCAGAATTGGTGCCTGAGAGAGAAGGAGTGGATCTGATCAGATTGAATGATAACAAACTGAGCAAACTTAATTAAAACAAAATGGTGGCCTGGTTGATAAAGTGTTGGATCTATTGTCTCGATTAACTGGTGGTTAATCAGATCTAGGGTTAATTTATACAGCATGTTTTTGATAGGATTGTACTACCCCTGAACAATCAGGTTTTCTCTTGCCTTAGGGAAGACCAGGCAATCTAGCCAGGCAGCTGGGGTTGAAAAGTTAGTATAATGCTAAAGATCCTGAACAGCAAAAAGGACTGTGTGTGGCTATGGCCCTTTCTGCACCTTGCCTTTTTCTGGTGCTGGGGTGCGAGGATCGCGTGAGCAGCCTCTGGCGAAAGACTCTAGTGTCACTGCTGCTTCAGTTCTGCACAAGCTACTTGCTCGTGCAAGAGCCCCGCTTCTTCCTTCTGTAGTGCAGCCTGGGAGCTTCCCAGGCTGCACTGGGGCAGGAAGTGTGACTGGCACAGCTCTGGAGGCTCCGCATGCCAGGTAAGTGCGCATGGGGCCTGGGAGCGATGTGCGATCACGCACCATTTTCGGCTTCCAGCTGAAAATGAAAAGGTGCACAATCGGCGCCTGCTGACCCTTGGAGCATCATGCGATTGTGAGTGCATCATGCAGATCACTCCTCACAATCGCACGACGCTCCAGGCACCCTTTCGCATGGCAAATGCCATGCGAAAAGGGCCTTAGAATACAAACACAAACAGAACAGAAGACCAGAGCCTGGATTCTGAAAACAAATTCAAGATCAGGTACAAGGATCTTGGAAAAATCACTATATATTAGTGACTTTCCCTATCAGCAAAGCTTATTGAGAAGTGAGAAAACTATCATCACCATCACATTCATGCTGAGAAGTGAGTGTGACCACCTCCGCTGCAACAGATACCACAAACAGATATGAAGGCATTAAGGACCCAATTTACATAATCATCTGCTCATTTTCGGAGGGTGAAGAATCCCATAATTTTTACATATTTAGGCCTCCTACATATGTTACTTTAGATCATGAGGGATGGGGACTTATTCCTCACCAGCAAAAAAAAACTGGCTAACTTGAAAGTATCTGAAATGGGCCTAAAGCTGCCAGCTCATGAAGAAAGATTGCTCATTTATCTTTAACAACTTTGCAGATAGAAATTCAGCAGGTGCAGCTCATTCCATTATAGTATTATTCTTTAAAAAGAATAAATGTCTGCCAAACCTCTCTTTGACACACAGCTATTAAGGGCATGGGAACGCCCTTTGTGATCAAGCCTTGGCAAGACAAATTTAACATAAAATACAGTTTTCCAAGCATCTGGGTGGAAAAAAAAATCCCAGTAATTGCAAATGAAATATAAATGTGTTCTAGTGATAAATGGAGCATGACAGCCGACGTCAAATATGCTGGTGAAGAGGAAATAACATTTGTGAAGCTGCAAACCCATTTCCTCAGCTTTTTTAATTGACCAAAAAAGAAATACCCTCATAAAATCCTGAGAAAATTACATATGCGCTTCTTCTGCTTTGCCACTAATGATAGCCTCAGACAACCATTGGACAGAATAAGCCCGGTTTCTGGCCTAGCATTTAACTAGGTCCTTGTCAGAAAACTAAATATGAGGGTGGAAGCAACCAAACATGAAGGAAGAGGTTGGGGATGAATGTAAAATTTGTGTGAAGAAAAACAAACAGGGAGATTGGGATTCACAAAATATATCTAGCAAATTCTCTGGCTGTGTGCTTGGCTTCCTGAAGAATACAACTGCTGTGGTTAGTAGTGTAGAAGTTTATCTCCCACCCCTTGCTGGCCATGTTAAGGAATGATGGGGAATAGAAGCCACTTCCGATATGAAGTGCTAAGCTATGTTTTCTTTGTGTTGCCCTAAGAAAATGCAGAGGGAATTACCTCAACTATAGAGGCTGGGAAAACAAACCAATCCACCTAACACTGACCAGTTAGGATTTTCTCAGATCTGTATAAAACCACAGAAGGCTTTGGCTCCAGTAGCAATTTTCTCAGACTTGAGATTCATTTTGAACTAGGACTCTGAAGATCTTTGCCTGAGCAATTCTTTTCAATACTATGGCTTAGAACAGGCATATGAGACGGAATAATAGAGAACATGTGCAGAGTGCCATCACACATAACTGGGACTACATAGAAGCATACCCTTGTAAGAGGGTCTATGTCACAGCTGGCATCTCCCTTCTTACAAATTAAACCCTGCTCAAATGTGCCTGCAGCCTTTGGAATCCCTCTAAATCTCAATTGCATTTCTCCAGTTGTTACAATAATATTTATTTAGTTTTCTGTGGTTCTCTGCCAATTTATGAAACTTCAAAAAATAAATTTGGAGTTAGTCCATATACGTATATCTAGTGGGCAGAAGAATCCTAACCGCTAGCTCTGCTGACTAGTAGGAGTTAGGATGAAGTAGAAGTGATTTCCACCAGCAGAGGGGACACATCTACCATGGAAATCCCACAACCACAGCAAGGTTTTTGAGCAGATTTCTACTACTGGTGGTGTTCCTGCTCTCTATAGATCATGAAACAAAGACTCTGGATTTCCTGGCTTTGAAGCCCAAACCTATTTCCCAAGAGAGGTCCTTAGGACTGGGCCCCTCAATAGTGCGGAGTAATTTCCCTGTTAATTTCCATGAGGAAAAAGATCTGCTGGTCCAACACAGTAGAAAAGCAGCCCCTTCTCACCCACACTGGCTGGCATGAAATGTCAGGACTTTCAAAGTTGTGATTGATTTTTTCATTTCATCCTTTCTGCCCACCACATGGACTATAGTAAGGATTGTTGCCTAGATCACTAAAAAATAACCCTATATCAAATTCTATTAACAGGCATTCTATGGCATCTCACATCACAAAAGCAACCAAAAGTGAATTCAATAGAAGAACCCATGATAAAAGAGACATGTATGATGCTTTTGGAATGTGTTGATAGACTTATTTTCCTGAGGCACCTGAAGTCTATACCATGGTGAGATGTGGCCTCTGGACATCACATTGTCAAAGAAAACGGAGGCATTTGGGCTTGGTAGAGAGGTGGGCCCATGGGGGGGTAGTCTTTGAGGAAAAACTGGCTCCAGGCCCTCATGTAGTTAACCACCCCATTCTAAAGTCTTGTAGCTATAAACTTCTTGTCAGTACATCAGTTCCTGACACATACACACTGAGATCTTCTTGACTTCTTGGAACACACAAACAGCGTGAAACTAGCCAAAGTTCTCTTCCATCCAGATGATGATCATCCATCTATACTAAAACTGAACTTCCGTATATTTTATATTGCCTTGCTTAAATCACTTTTAGTTAGGTACAGGTTGTAAAATGGGGCTGAACTTTTGGAAGCTCAGATTCCTCCATCATCTTGTCTTGCTGAGACACTGACACTAGCTGAGATTAAACTAACCAAAACAAAGGTATATTTTCAACAGTGACATAGTGGTGGACATAGTTGAACATATTAAAATCTTCAGATATATTCCCAAGCAAAGGGATATTCAGGCAACCTACAGTACATAAAGGGACATCACATCAGTGCAGAAAAAGCACATTTATGGGAAATGCCATGTATGCAAAAACAATACAAATACCTTTGAGTGAAAAGACAGAATCATTTTCCAGAGTCTGAAGTCACTCTGCCTCTGTAAGGAGAAATTTCAAAGCAAGTGAAATGATCCAGGTCCACAACCATTTAGCCTTAGCTGGTACATCTGACCTTTTAAATTTCTGTTTACATTTCCTTCTTATGGATAAATATTTTTTCTTCACTTTTCTCCAACTACCATTGACATTTTTTGCTTGGGAACACTTGTGTTCCCCCTTCCAAGTATTCTCTTCCAAATTCACACCATGCAGTGACATTTCTTTTCGTCACAGTGGGCTAACTTTCCAACTACAGAAGCCTTTTGCGAGCAATGAGGATGCCAATGTCTGGGCATGAATCTACATTCCAGATCTTAGGGACATCAGTACAACTATGCCTGTAACCAAGAATAAGTGAAAGTGAGACAATTGCACCTTCTTTCTTTTTTGAACTTTGATTTTTCTTTTCTCCCTTTCTTCCATTGTTCCTTCTTTGTTGAATTTCAGACAGTAAGTAACCTCCTGTCTCATTGTGTTTCTATTTCCCCTTCTTTCTTCTCCACCCTCCTTTGATTTCTTCCCCTCAACCTTATTTTTCTTCTTTTCTCTGTTCCTGTGACTGACCTCATGCCTGGCTTTCAGCCTCCCCAGGTGAGAGAAGAAGCTGCTGCCGATCTCTTATAGCTCCCAAATCTCCACAACCTGATAATGGCCACGTCTCTAACAGTTCCTTAGTGATGGTTCTGCTATGACTCAGTGGGGAAGTAGCTGGCAAGACTGCAAGGGGGAAAATACGAGGATGATTTCTTTCTTAGGAAATGTTGTTCCATAATGCCAAGAAATAGTAGCAAGGGGGGATTAATAAGACGACAGCCACACTTACCTAATTTGTGGAAAGATATGAATGAGTAATCAGTTCATATTCAGCGAATGTAATGAAAAACAGGACAGGAATATGTAGCAGATGATTTCTTCTGGAGCTGCTTTAAATCAATTGTGGTTTTTCAACATGGGAATCATGGGACCCTTAAAATCTTGTAAAGAATACGCTTCCCAGCATTCCTTACTGTTGGCTCTGCTGAGCAGGGCCAATGGGACTTGCAGTCCAACAACATCTGGGGAGCCCCACGATTCCCACTCCTATTTCACACTACACTTTTTGATTTAGTTTTAACAGTTGATCATGGGTTTGTTTATTAATTTTACCCTTCTTTTATTTACCATTATTGTCCTGTCTTTGGGTAAAAGGCAGAATTTTGATACATTAACAAAGAATTAAAATAAAAAGCTTTTCCTAGATAACATTAAGAACTCAGTTTGGAGCAATATGTTGAATACATATATGGTAGCATTCCTCGTCTATTTATTTATCTCCTAGACACTTTTTTCCTTACATGGGCCATTTCCACACTAGTTTGTTATAGCACGATTATTCCACTTTCAACATCCTCTGGAATCTTGAGGTTTGCAGTGTCAGGAGGGGCCACCCGGCCCCTCCCGAAACTGCAAACCCCAGGATTCCAGAGGATGTTGAAAGTGGAATCATCGTGCTATAACAGGCTAGTGTGGAAATGGCCATGGAAAGGCTCATCCTCAACATGAGCCTGTGAAGTACGAAAGGCTCAGAAAGTGGCAGGTCCCACATCCTAGCAAGCTTTGTGAAAAGGTGAGGGATCCATCCGGCAGCTCTTTCACACTAATGCTATGATTGCATTTTAACTGCCATGGCTGCCTCCTGTTGAATCTTGGGGCTTTTAGTTCAGAGACGCACCAGAAATCTCTGGCAAAGAATTTTAATGATACCTCCCTAAACTGCAAATCCCAGGATTCCATAGGATGTTGTCATGGCAGTGAAAGCACAACCATAACACTTTAACAGTGTAGTATGAAAGGCTTGGTGGTTACCCCATGACATTTGTATCACTGCACTATATAAATTTTCTCATTGTGTCCTGAATAGTATTTTTATCTCTGTTTGAGTCTTAGGTCTGTTTTATTTATACCCATGTTTCTCATATGGCTGCTAGTGTCAGGGGACACATCAACAAGGTTTCTTTCTCCTAAACCAGTGTACTTCTTTTTATTGTTTTCACCATGTTGAGCAAGTACATTCATGACTGAAGGAAGAACTGTTGCAGAAAAGAAAATCCTAGACATGACCCATCCCAAGTTAAAAACATTAAGTTGCCCTTAATTTCAATGAGAAAGTCAAATATGTGATTGTAGTTTCTTACCTCTTTCTTTCTGCTCACAGCCAACTTATCTGACTTGAAGATTAAGAATATAAGCATTTAGATCATCTGATGAGCAGACTCTTCCATCCAACATTGGCCAGCTAAAGAAATAACAGTCCATTTGGGGTGTCTAATGTAGTGACTTAAAGATAAATAATGTGGTGAAGGACAGATTGTGGATTACCAAAGAGGGCAGGAATAGAAGAGGACACATCATCAGCTTCTCTGTTTTTACTAAATTTAGGATAGCTGGCCAGGAAAAGAAAATAGTTTTCACAAGGATAACTGCTGGCCAAGATTTGGGGGAATAATAAAGAAAAAAAAATTGTTTGAAAGAGGGATGTTGTTTATTGAGTAAGATTGGGGTGTCTGAGTAATTTTCTCAATATGCAACTTTCTGAGTAGTTTTTTTTTTCTAAAAAAAGATGAGAGAAATCTGATATAAATTCATAAAATACTTCAGAAACTTGTCAACAGATCACACTTCAATAATCCATTGATTCAGTCAGGAAATCCCTGTTAGATCAGCTTCAGCGGGCTGTATTTACTGTTGGGCTTCTGCTGAGGTAAGAATGGAATCCAGTGGAAAGCTGGAGATGCAGTACTGCAGCTCCATCTGCACTCCAAAAAAACTGTTCCAGAGGGCTTGACAACCTTCAACAGTTTTCATTGTAGAGAGTCCTGCTGCAAGGATAGAGGCAACAACAGTCTTGATGATACCAATACTACTTATTCGATTAAGGCCAAGGATTCTCATTATTGGGAATACATTACTGTGGCCCTACCTAATTTTCCATTTCCAAACCAATGTGAAGACCGAAACACAGTTAACCTCTGATATTCATGGCTTGAAGTTTTGTGGAGGAATTCTACAACCCAAAAAATATGTCCAAATAATGTATATTGGGAAAAAAGGACACACAAAAATGTTTCTCCCGAAAATTACATTCAAAGATGGTGTCCTTGTGGTAAAAAGGTGACCTTTAACAAAATTGAGGAAAGTACACAAAAATGTATATATATTCCAGTTAAGCTTAAAGTGTCAATTTTCTTTAAAAAAGATATCTAAACATCATTCTTGTTGTGTGCCTTCAACCTGTTTCCAACTTATGGAGACTCTAAGGTGAACCTATCATGGGGTGTTCTGGAGCAGAGAGTGTGCAACATGCCCAAGGTTGCCCAGTGGGTTTCCATGTCTGAGCAGGAATTGAACCCTGGGCCATTTCTGCATTAGACTGTTATAGTGCTATGATTCCACTTTTAACATCTTATGGAATCCTGGGGTTTGCAGTTTCGGGAGGGGACTGCAAACCCCAGGATTCCACAGGATGTTGAAAGTGGAATCATAGCACTATAACAGTCTAGTGCAGAAATGGCTCTGGTCTCTAGGATTGCAGTCCAGTGCTCAAACCACTACACTACACCACATTGGCTCTCCACATCTTAGCAGGACTGAATGTACATTCAGGAAAAATTAGAACTTGAGAGAAACCAACAGTGGAAGATTTTCCCAACCTAGAGTTCCGTGAGCATTGGAATACACATTATTATTATTGGCAAGCTGGCTTTCCACTGTTGTTGTAGCAGCATTGAGTAATTTCCAACCTATGGTGACTCTAAGGTGACCCTATAATTAGGTTTTTTTATTGGCAAGATTTCTTCAGAGGAGGCTTGTCATTGCCTTCTCTAAGAACAAGAGATAGTGTGACTTTCCCAAGGACATTCAGTGAGTTTCCATGGTTGAGTGGGGATCTGAACCCTAGTCTTCCAGAGTCCTAGGCCCTTTCCGCACCTTACTGTCTTCCAGTGCTGGGGTGCGGGGATCGTGCAAGCAGCCTCCGGTGAGAGGCTCTCGCATCCAGGGTCCTTCAGCTCCGCACAAGCTGCCTGCTCGTATGAGAGCCCTGCCTCTTCCCTCCATAGTGCAGCCTCGAAGTTTCCCAGGCTGTGCTGGGGTAGGAAGCGTGACCGCTGTGGCTCCGCACACCAGGTAAGTGCGTGTGGGGCCCAGGAGCAATGCACAATCGCACACCATTTTTGGCTTCTAGCCGAAAATGAAAAGGTGCGCGATCAGCGCCTGCCCTACCTTGGAACGTCGCACGATTATGAGTGTGTCATGCAGATCGCTCCTCACAATCGCACAACGCTCAAGAGGCCCTTTCGTATGGCAAATGCCACATGGAAAGGACCCTAGTTCAGCATTCCAACTACTATACTACGCTGCCTCTCTGGCTTTCCGTACAGGTATGCAATATGCATATATCATTTTATATTGTGAAATGCTCTTGATTTATTTCAGGGTTTTTGGAAGTGATTATACCTTTTTACAGATGATTTGATAATTTTATCTTGTGAGCCACTTTCAGACTAATTAGAGAAAACAGTTCATAAATAAACATCACAGTGTTGATAATGGGGATGATGACAATGATGGCTAGTAATAGTTGTAGCAAAGGAGGGATTAGATATTTAATCTTGGGAAAATTAATTTAAAATGGAATTTTAGGGAAAGAAAAAGATCTCACTAAAATGGAACATACTGCATGGACAATCCTCAATCCTCCCATTGACTTTAGTGAAACTGCTGTGTGCCCTAAGCCACATGCAAGCTAAGCCAGTTTTCAAGTGGTTTAATCAGTAGGCCTGAGATGGCTCATATTCAGGTATTTGGGTTTGTGGATCAGCCTTTCATTCTCCCTCTCTCTCTCTCTCTCTGTATTAAATGCCAATTTAAATAGCAACATACATTTACTTCACAATCCACATCTCAAAAACTGCCCTGCAATTTTGTTAAGTATGAAGTGAGATTGTGGCGGTTGGGATTGCAGCAATAAATTATTATGAGTTAAAAACTCACATTGCATTCTGAATGCTGTAAAATGTACATTAAATCTGTGGTTTTCATACCAGTAAATAGTTCTTATTATATCACAAAATAACGATTCTTTGTTCAGGCTCTGAAGGTAGAAATTAAAAAATATATATGCACATATAAACATGAATGTACAATTTGGTTCTTATAATAAGGTCACATTAGGCTATAAAACAATTTAATATAAAAACGCAACCCTGTCCCCATTTTTAGAAATTAATGCAAAGTATGATGAGGTACCCCTGCATCACACTGAAAGCAGTAAAATATTATTTTCCTTCCTCCTTCTTGCTAATTATTTTCCAGTAACAGAAATATAGTAATAGGCTCTTGCATTTGCCAAATAAGTCAAAGTACAAGGTATGAACTGTATGGAGCTAAAAGACCTGGCAGCACCTGCATCTAGTATTACTCAATGTTCCAGCAAAATCAATAGACCCTTCCTTGGAGCCATTATAGTCATTAGAATTGCTACATTCAGGCTACTTAACTTAAGAGGCATCTTCCTCTTATATCCCACAGCAGAACCCAGGATCAAGAACATCTCTTGAACCCATACTACTCTCAAAATGAATCCCAGCTGTGATTATGGTCATATGTGTAAAGGACAGGTGGGGAACCTCTGGCCCTCCAAAAGTTTTAAGACTACGACTCTCACAACCCTTTTCCATTAGCTATGCTATATTGGGATGGTAGACATTGTAGACCAAAACAGCTGCCAGTTCCCAAAGCCTGGTGCTCTGGTATTGTGCCTTCAATCATTTATTCTTTCTTAGTTAACATAGCTCTTAGAACAGTAGATGTTATATAGGGAAAAGGGGAGGGGTACACTTTCTGTTCTCTATCCCAGCCCATGTGTAAATTACGCCTCAACAGGACTATCTGTTTCTCTATAGTCATAGCTATACAGGCACCCAATGACCAATGTAATAAATTAAAACAGCCTATGTAGTTGGGTTTCATGACAAAGCTCTACAAATCCCATTGCTCAAAAGAAAGCTTATTTGTCCTGTCCTGATAACGTGGTTAGTGCCACGAGTTATACAAAAAGCTTAACCATAGCATAATAAATGAGGATCTGTTTTCTCAGTATATTTCTCAGTATATTTTCGTAAAGACAATCTAGTTGGAAGCAAAGTCTAGGGCCCTTTCTGCACCTTACCATTTTCCAGCGCTGGGGTGCGGGGATCGTGCGAGTAGCCTCCAGTGAGAGGCTCTCAGGTCCAGGGTCCTTCGGCTCCACACGAGCTGGCTGCTCACACAAGAGCCCCGCCTCTTCCTTCCACAGCACAGCCTGGGAGTTTCCCAGGCTGCGCTGGGGCAGGAAGCGAGACCGCCTTGGGTCCAGAGGTTCCACATGCCAGATAAGTGCGCACGGGGCCCAAGAACAATGTGCGATCGCACACCATTTTCAGCTTCTAGCCGAAAATGAAAAGGTGTGTGATCAATGCCTGCCGGCCCCTGGAGTGCTGCGCAATTGTGAGAGCATCATGCGGATCGCTCCTCACAATCATGCGACACTCCAGGCCCTCTTTCGCATGGAAAATGCTGTGCAAAAAGGGCCTAGATGGGGAAGATAGGAATGAAGATATAGACTGTACAGGTAGATTTAGGTTTGTATCCTTACCTGTTGTACTACTTATTTACTGTATTAATCATGAATATGTTGTTTTACTGAAATGCTTTTTATCAACATCATCATCATCATCTTAACCATAGCAAATAGCTTTAAAATGTATTGTTTCTGTTCAATCTAGCTGCAAATGTATCCTATGGCATGTCTTTGAGCCTACCTGAATCTTTGCCCGTAGCACACTGAAATCTTAACCTGCAACACATTGAAAACTCAAGTATAAAGCTATACCCTTGATGATGGTGTGATGATGACGACGATGACAACAACAACATTTATCTATATCTTGTCCTTTTCCTAGTCCAAGACTCATGGCAGACTCATGGCAGGTTAAAACAAATACAGCTAAAAAAGTTGCATCATATCCAAATTAAATATATAAATAAACTAACAATAGAATTAAAGGCAGTTAAAATCATGGCCATTAAAAAGAAAACAAATATAAACCATACAGCACATTCTGAAATGTCTTCACTTGCCTAGGGAAAGATAGCAAGGAGAGGACTGGTATAACCTCCCTAACAAGGGAGTTGCAGAGCCTGGGAGTAGCCACCAAGAAGGCCTTCTCCTGTGTTCCCATGAGAGAAACCAGCGAAGGTGATGAGACAGAAAGAAGAGCCTTACAAGATTACAAAACATGCACAGGCTCATATGATTAAAACTGGATATTTTGAAGCCCAAATAAATACAATATTTAATGTGTGTTTAAAAGCCATTATCTTTGTCATGTCTGTATTAACTGCTAGTTTACATGTTTGCTGACTTTCTGGCCACTTCCACACTGCACTGTTATAGTGCTATTATTTCACTTTCAACATCCTATGGAATCCTGGAGTTTGCAGCTTAGGGAGGGACATTTGGAATTCTCAGCCAGAGAGCTCTTTGGCCTCAGGAAACTACAAACCCCAGAATTCCACAGGAGGTTGAAAGTGGAAAAATAGCATTTTAACAGTGTAGTGTGCAAATAGCCTCTGTTTAGTACCTTTTCCACACCCACTCTTTTCCTGCATCATTCTAAACTACAGCCATTTTCTTCTTCCCTCTTTTGCCTCCATTATATCATGTATTTCATTATGAACAAGTACCTCGTAGTAAACTTACTTCATACATTGCACAAAGAAGACTAAGTTTTCCTCTTTCTCTGACTGACTCTGTGCATGAGTGGGCAGATTATTGGTTATTGTTCACCTTCTGTCTTGGCCATTTGATTACTCTGTTAGAGAGATCCACCATTTTCTCTCACACTTTACAGCGAGCATACTCACATGGAGAACATAACCATGCAGTCAAAGGTCCTTTCCGCAACTCACCATTTTGCGGAGCTTGGGTGCAGGGATCGCGCAAGCAGCCTCTAGCAAGAGGCTCCCGCGTCCCAGTTTCTTCAGCTCCGCAGCTGCTGCCTGCTTGTGCAAGAGTCCCTCCTCTTCCTTCTGCAGCGCAGCCTGGGATTTTCCCAGGCTGTGCTGGGGCAGGAAGCGCGAGCGCCACAGCTCTGGAGCTCCACATGCATGGCAAGTGTGCGCGGGGCCCCGGAGTGATGTGTGATTGTGCACCATTTTTGGCTCAAAGCTGAAAATGAAATAGTACACCTGCTAGGCCCTGGAGCATTGCGCAATTGTGAATGTGTTGTGTGGACTGCTCCTCGCAGTCGCGCGCCGCTCCAGGGGCCCTTTTGCATGGCAAATGCCATGCGAAAAGGGCCAAAGATTCCTATCATTTCTGTGAAGAAGACAGATTGCATGGTTCTTTCTTTTACTTGAGCAGTTCTTTCCTGAGAAAAAACAACTTCTTTGCAGGAAAGAGCCGCATTTACTTGATGCCTTTAGTTCATCTACTCTTATCTCAAATCAGTAATTGTAGACAGGAGGAGGAGGAGGAGGCATTCAAAGCCAAGGAAGTTATTAAAAATGTAAGAAGATGTTTCTCTAGCACAACAGTCTGTTGACACCTTGGCCAACCAGTTGTCTATGGGAAGAGTGCCAGCAAGAAAAGATTACAACTGCACCCTTTGTTTCACATTCACTAGTAATTATGTACAGAGGCACATTATCTGTAACACTGGAGGAGATATATAGCCATTCTGACCAGCTGCCAGTGATACCTTAACCTTAATTAATTTAATCTAATTTCCATTTAAAGCTATCCAAAGTGGTGGCCATCCTGTTACATTACATCTTGTGGCATTGTATAAAGAAATCCTCTATTTTAATTTTACTTGTCTGAATCTCCCACCATTTGGCTTCAGTGGATGAAGCTGGGTTCTACTGTGCTTTGCTTTACAGTCTAAGGCCCTTTTCACACGGCATTCGACAAGCGAAAGGGCCTCTGGAGCATCACGCAATTGCGAGGACCCGTCCACATGACATCCTTGCAATTGTACAATGCTGCTGGGGCCAGCAGGTGCCAATTGCGCACTATTTCATTTTCAGCTTCTAGCTGAAAATGGTGCGCGATCGCACATCACTCCAGGGCCCCGCGTGCACTTACCATGCATTCAGAGCCTCCAGAGCTGCAGCACTCGTGCTTCCTGCCCCAGCATAGCCTGGGAAAATCCCAGGCTGCGCTACAGAAGGAAGAGGAGGAGCCCTCACGCTGCCTGCTCGCTAGTAGGCAGCGGCTGCGGAACTGAAGCAGTGGGGACGTGAGAGCCTCTTGCAAGAAGCTGCTCACATGATCCCCACACCCCAGTGCCGAGAAAAGGTAAGCTGCAGAAAGGGCCTTAGAATCTGTTGCACTTATCCTTACTCCTGAGTAAACATGCCTAAGTTTTTTTTTTCTTTTTTTAAAAAAGAAAGCATAAAAATCACATGAAAAAAAATCAGAGCAACTGATGAAACTTCATGGAAGTTGGCCATTTGTGTTGAGGCCTGTGGATTGACAGAACCATAGAAACCAATTGTGTTTGGAATGTTTGGAAGGGAAATTTCCAAATTAATGGACATCTTGTGCCTCCCATTCCCTTTGGCCCTGCCCTGTGTCCTCAGCACTGCTCAGTGCTAAATGCATTGCTCCTACACCCTCCCTAAACTGAAATTTGGATCCAGTTCCACTTTATAGAGAAATCATAAAGATCATGGTTGTGTAGCTTTAAATCAGATCATAGAATCATAAAGATGGAAGACACCACAAGGGTCATCCAGTCTAATCCCCTGCCATGCTGGAATACATCCTCAAAGGATACCCAACAGATGACCATCCAGCCTATGTTTAAAATCTTCCAAAGAAAGAGACTCCAACACACTCTGAGGCAGTGTATTCCACTGTCAAACTGCTCTCACCATCAGGAAGTTCTTCATAACATTTAGATGGAATCTCTTTTCCTGAAGTTTGAAGTCATAATTCTGCATCCTAATCTCTGAAGCAGCTGAAAAGCTTGTCCCATCTTCCATATGACATCCTTTCAAATATTTTAAACATGGCTCTCCTGTCACCTCTTAGCCTTCTCTTCTCTAGGAAAAAGATACCCAGCTCCTAAGCCACTCCTCATATGATTTGGTTTCCAGGTCTTTTACCATTTTGGTCACACTCCTCTGGACATCTTCCAGCTTGTCAATATTCTTCTTGAATGGTGGTGCCCAGAACTGGATACAATATTCTAGGTGAGGTCTGGCAATGCAGAATACAGAGGTACTATTATTTCCTTCAACCTAGACACTATATTCCTATTGGCCCTTTTCGCACAGGCCCTTTCTCGCGCGACAGCCCCGTGAGCCTCGCGGGAGTGGGAGCGTTGCTTCGCACGACGCACTCCCACTTCCACCGGGCTCACAGGGCTGAAGCGGCGTGAGCGCGGGTTTTTTGATTTTCGCTTCGAAGCGAAAATCACCCGCGCTCGCGCAACACTCCCGGCGCCCGCGCGCACTTACCTCTCGTGCGGAGCGTCGGGAGCCGGCGGGGTCGCGCTTCCTTCCCTCCGCCCCTGCAGAAGGAAGGGACGGGGAGGGGCACTAGCGCGATGGACGCGACATGTCCTGCTTCGCGCGCGCGTGGGGGGGCGGACGCGACAAGCGCCTTTCTCGCGCGCGCGGGGGGCGGACGCGACAAGCGCCTTTCTCGCACGCGGGGGGCGGACATGACAAGCGCCTTTCTCGCGCGCGCGGGGGCGGACGCGACAAGCGCCTTTCTCGCGCGCGCGCGGGGGAGATGGAGGGGACAGGCTCCTTTCTCGCGTGCGCGGGGGGGATGGAGGGGACAGGCTCCTTTCTCACGCACGCAGGGGGGATGGAGGGGACAGGCTCCTTTCTCGCGCGTGCGGGGGGGAATGGACGGACACGCGAGCCGCCGCCGCCTCCGGGAGCCTGCCACTTTCCCGCTCGTTCCTTCACCTGCGGAAGGAAGGAGGGGGAAGCGGCAGCCTCCCGGAGAAGGCTTCTTGCGCGAGCCGCCCTCCCCCGCTCGCGCGAGAAGACTTAATGCGAAAAGGGCCACCAGAATTGCTTTGACATTTAAAGCTTTTTTAGATCCTAGAAAATATAGGGGGGAGCAGCCATGTGCTTCTGAAGATATAGTCAAAAAAAAGTAACTTTTCTAAGCAAGGATGCTAAAACTTTAATAATATACGTATCAGCCTAAGGAATACTCCATCTGAATATTTAGTCTCCTCACAGATTGTGCATATATGTCTACCTGCTTATATTACAGCTATCGTAATAAACTGATGAATAGCTATTATAATATATATTGTGGTAGTCAGAATAAAACCAACATTCACAACTAACAGCATTTTTATCCTTGTGAAACTCAATGACAGTTGAGTAACCAGATTCCCACTAATATTGATCGATGTATTTGGGCAGAGACCAAGATTCTGTTAGTGAGACACCTATTTATATCTGTGGAATGGAAGAACCTATGCTGCTACAACTACCAGCATTCCAGACTACTGGTTCTGCTAGCTAGGACTGACAGAATATGGAGTCTGGCAACATCTGAGGAGCTAATGGGTTCACTTCCCTGTATACATGAAGTTTTTACTCAGTCATAATGCTTTCCAGTGGTGCCACTTCTACATCTATATGCCTGAATGGATAGATATCACATTCCATTCTAACTCAAGTGTCATGCCCCTACCCCAGGACCCAGACAGGAGTCTTCCCAGTCACACCCTAGAGACATGAGATTGACAGTAATTAATGGCAGTCAGTGCAGCTGGAAAAAGAAGAGTTCATTAATTAGGCCACAGCTGGCCAGGATGCTGGGGCTATATAATTAGGGGCCAGGACAGCAGGAAGCTGCTGGAGTCTACTGCCTCCACTGGTGGTGACAACTTTGATGACTCCTGCATTCTTTGCTCATGTTCTTTGGACCTTTCCCTGGACTATAGATTCTGCCCATGGACACTCTCTCCCTGGACTCTTGGTAGATTCAGACTCAGTAGCACTGGACTGCTTTAACAAATGCTGTTTGCTAGTTACTGCTGATTACACGGCTGTGAATCCCTGGCAGGCTGCCAGCACAGGACACCAGGCCTCAAAGAGACCTCATCAAATGATGGCCACTGAGATTCTGCAGAAAACCCCATTCCCATTGGAGACACTGAGCAACCTGGAAAGCCCTGTCATATGGATGCCTCACCATTCCCCAGGAACCCCTTCAAACTCTTCTTGGGCTCTGCCTTAATTACTGACCCCTCCTCTCTAGTCACACAACTCTCCACAGCACAAGTTTTGGTAGACCTGGAATCCTGCCATACCAGACAATTACACAGATATAATTCTGCTTTAATTGCCATGACAACATTCTATGGAATTCTGGGATCTGTAGTTTGGTGAAGCTCCAGAGTTCTGTAGCTGAGAATAATTTCTAAATACCCCTTCTAAACTACAAATCCCAAAATTCCATAAGATGCAACCGTGGCAGTTAAAGTGCTATCATAGTGCTGTAATTGTGTAAAGTAAAAAGGCCCCAGCTTTAAAACTCAAGCCTTTTCTGCATGATGTCACTGTAACACCATAGCAACAGGTTGTTTCTGGGTCAGGACCCATGCTACTGCACAATGTTCTTGCTCTCCAGCTGCTATCCTACCCCCAATCATCACCAAACTGCCCTACAATATTTCCAGAAAAAAATCAATTAAGCACCTCCATTAGCACTTCAATCCTGTCAGCTGGCTCAGTGTGGAACTGTAATAGCGCTTGATAAGGGTTCCTGTTCTCCCGGATCCAGCAGTGGGTGGGCTATGAGCATGCCCAGCTTGTCCCTTCTTCAGCTGCTCCCGTGGCGTAATAACTTCAAAATCTATCACCTCTCTGTGTTTATTTTGAAGTTCTCCTTTGAGTTAAAACTTGTTTATTTTTTTAAAATACATTTTTAGGCACTTTAGCATGAAAATGCAATCGCATATTGCTGTGTTTAGTATTGCTTCCACACACACAAAAAAGACCCAACAAATCAGGGGCAGTGGAATGAGGTACAAGCAGGGACAGGGAGTGGCCAAGAACGCTGTGGTGCAGTAGGAACCCCAGTGGCAATTCTGCTACTCATCTGCTCAAGGCAGAAGGGTGTGGCAAACAGCATTCCTAATCCAATGGCATCAAGCAAATGGCAAAGTCACAACTGTAACAGTATATTGCACTGATGGCTTCTAGTGCGGAAATGGCCTCAGGGTCACTGTGGAAGCATCTCTCTGGGCATACCTACTGGGGAGGAGTGAGAGTTTTGCTCCCTAAAAAAGAATTCTCCTCCAAAATGTCTATCATTCCTTATATTTCTAGTATTGAATAGAGTGAGGCTGCTCACCTGAAGATTCTACATCCTTGACTTAGGCCCTTTTCGCATGTTACCTGTTTGCACGATGGAGGAGGGTGTCTCGCGCGAGAAGCGTCCTCCAAAATGCTGCCGCTTCCTTGCTCCTTCCTACCGCAGGTCGCTTCCTGTTAGCGCAACCGTCACACTAGCGCCCCCGCCCCTTCCTTCCGCAGGGCAGTGTGGGAGCTGTAGGCTGCGCTGGAGGAAGGAAGCACGACCTGCCCGGCTTGCCAACGCACCGCATGGCAGGTAAGTGCGCGAGGGTGCTGCGAGCATTGCGCGAGCGCGGGGCATTTTCGGCTTAAAGCCGAAAATAAAAAAATGCGCATGCGCCCCACTTCAGCCTCGTGAGCGTCGCGCAAGTGGGGGTATGTCGTACGGAGTGACGCTCCCATTTGCGCGATGCTCAAGGGGCGCTCGCGCAACAAAAAAACCATGCAAAAAGGGCCCTAAAGATCAGCACCATCAGACCCTTTTCTACCTGAAGTGACAGAAGGGTTGACATTGTTCCATATACCACCAATTGTCATATTGGGTTGTAACATTTGGTTAGGAATTTCTGTCTGGTTCTTACTTCTTTACTGAAGCTACTTGGACTTGCATTGGAGGAACATGTAGGAAAATAGGGCCTAAGGGACCGATTTAGTTAAGTTTAGAATAATGTTGTCTATCACAGGCACAAAATACTGTCTGAATGGCTTTAGGCCTACTTAAAACCAGATGCCATTTTTCATCTATCTACTTCAGGTCTTTCAGCTTCCAAGAGTCAGCTCTAAACAAGCTCCCAAGAGATTGCCCTGCCAACCCATTTTGGGTTTCCACAACAGATACCTATTTTCCCCATGTTCTCTAGTTTTGAAACATTTGGTCTTTTTTTTAGAACTGATGCACTTAAACATAATATCCTGGCCTAAAAGAAAACCACATTAAAATCAGGACAAATTGCAGGAACACTAATGTAGAACCTGATGCTTTAAGTACCTATTCCATTACTGTGAAGATGCTAGTTATATAAACAAAACATGGAACAAATATTCTCCGTGTTTATTTCCAGAGCTACTATGACTGCTACAGGAATTTCTTTAAAAACTTTTCCTGTGCTAATAAAATAATTATATTTGCCCTAACCACCACTGTTCAGATTTCTCTCTCGCCCCCAGTCTGTCCCCACTGTGCTCCCCTCCACCCAACCCACAGTGCATTATTGAGAAGAAACTTAACTTGGCAGGCAATATCACTCAGTGAGGGAAACTCTCCACAGAAGTACATATATTATGGGGAGAAATGCATATCTACAGTAAAATTGTGCACAAAAAAACATGTATTTGCAGAAACATACGTGCAAACGCATGAGAATTGTCAAGTGGGTACTTTTTTAAAAAAAATCACAAACTGATGTGGGAATGGGTTGAACTCTATTTAAGGCTGGGAGCATGCCAAGAGGAGAGATCAGAACAAGGGAGTGTTTCTCTTAAGAAACACTTAACCCTTGTTGTTGATGTTAACTGCTGTCAAATCTATTTCACATTATTTCAACTTATGGCAACTCTATGAATGAGAGATCTACAAGTCACCCTATCATCAATAGCCCTGCTCAATTCTTTCAAATTCAAGGCTTCCTTGATTGAGTTACTTATCTGTAATTCAGTCTTCCTTTTTTCTTACTGTCTTCTACATTACCAAACCTTATTATCTTTTCTAGTGAGTCACATCTTCTCATGATATGTCCAGAGTCACAATTTAGTCATCTTAGCTTATAGGGGGATGTTCAGGTTTGATTAGGACCCATTGATTTGTCTTTTCAGCAGACCATGGCATCAGCAGAACTCTTCTCCAGCACAATATTTCAAATGAGTTGGTTTTTTTCCCTATCAGCTTGCTTTTAAAACCATACATAGAAACTGGAAATCCAGTGACATGGACAATTAGAAATTTAGTATTTAATGATATATCTTTACACTTCATGATCTCCCCTCATTCCTTCATAGCTGCCCTTCCAGGTCCTAGTCTTCCTCTGATTTCTTGACTGCAATCACTATTCTGATTAATTAACTGAGTCAAGGCATGGAAAATCTTTAATAATTCAAGTGTCTTTATCATCTAATTTAAAGTTATATAAATCAGTAGCGTACTTACCCAGCGTTGCCTGGGATTTTATTTTCTCATAGGTAACACTTTTTAGAAATATCTTAGGAACTACCTTACCTTACTTTAAGAATTAGATGCAGTTGAAATACACAGATTTAAGCTCCTGTGTCTCTAATTTCCCAAACTGTAAAATACCTTAGGAATTTCCTTTCCTTTCCTTAGGAATTAGATGCGGTTGAAATACACAGATTTGAGCTCCTATGTCTCTAATTCCCCAAACTGTGTTGTCTAGTACCTGTAACTTTCCCCCATATTCCCCAATCCAATCAGTATTCAGACTTGTTAACATGCAGAGTTTCTGAAATAATAAACTGTCTTCCTCCTCCTTGCTGCTAGGCCTTGTCTCCATAACAACCAGCTAGGCGCAAGAGCTCTCTGGCTGAGAATTCTAGAGGCCCTCTAGAATCTAGTTTAATTCTAAACTGCCAACCCCAGGATTCCATAGAATCTTCACAGCCAGCCAATCATATGAGGTCTTCTCACCTCACTCAACCAATCGTATGAGGTCTTTGCCTGCCTGAGGCAGACAAATAGACAAACGCACAGACAAACATTGATTTTTATATAGTAGATAACCAGGTCTTTAAATTGTGCCTGGTAACTGGCCAGCAGCCAGTGGAATTATAATAAGGGAGATGCACAGTTTCTGTACCCTGCTCCAGTTAACACTCTGGCCGCGGCTCTTTCTGTCTCCTGAAGTTTCTCAACAGTCTTCAAAGGCAGCCTCGCCTAGATTACCTTACAGTAATTTGAATGTTACTAAGCCACCATGACCACATCAGGCATCTCCAAGAAGGGACATAGTTGGTAAACAAGCTGGCCATTGCAAAAACTTGTACCTTGATGCTCAAGTCTGAGTCCAAGAGTACACCCAAACTACAAACCAGCATCTTCAGGAGAAGTATAATCCCATGCAGCACAGGCTGAATCCTTATAACATGCTCTGCCTTTCAAATGACCAGAAGTCCCACTGCCTTGTCTGGATTAAGGTTCAGTGTGTTCACCTCCATCTAGTCCATCATAATGCCAGATACTGAAACAGTTTCCTAGGAGTTTGATGGAGAGGAGATAATAGAGGTGGGTATCTTTAGCAGATTGTTGGCATTGAACCCCAGACCTCCAGACAAGCTCACAAGTGGCTTAATGTAGATGTTGAATAGCATAGCTGTTGCATCCCAGTTCCAGCACTGGTAACTGTCTGGCAAACTGCTGTAAACTTTGTCCACAGCTGCTGCCAAAGACTTGGTTTGAGAATTGTGAACCTTGGCTGATTGCCAGCACAGAACAAAGTCATATAAAACAGAGCTCTGGGGGCATCACAGGCCATCATAAAACAGTGCCTCTTAGCCCCATCCCAACAAGGTGGCCCAGAAGGATACTATGTTTAATGATATTGCAACTCAACAAGAGGCCCAAGAGAACCAGCAGGGTTCTCCCCCTGTTCAAGACACTCTCCCTTTGTCCAATTTCTTGTGAAGGTCATCCACCAAACCAACCAAAACTGTTTCTGCTCCATAACCAGGCCTGAAACTACATGTAAATGGATCCATATAATCATTTTGATCCAGGAACCCCTGGAGATGGAAAACCACCACATGTTCTAATTTTTTTTTCCAAAAATGGAATGTTGAACACTTCCATCAGCCCCTAGCTAGCATAGCCAATGATGGGAACTGAAGTCCAACAATATCCACAAGTCATTTGTTCCACATTCCCTGCTCAAAAGTATTCTGAGGAGAGTAGTAAAGCATTTTATATAAGCAATTATACTAATAATTTGATAAGAATGTGTAGAATTTGTTTCTTGATTGTCCCTCTTGTGAGCACACAAAGAAAATGACAAATTGATTTACATAGCAAACAGATGTATACAAATGGAATATTTATTGGAAAGCAAGTATTATATGGTATGTCCTTAACAGACTAGTAACATAGCTGGAGAGTAACAA
This sequence comes from Ctenosaura bakeri, assembly GCA_948474755.1. Lineage (NCBI taxonomy): Eukaryota > Metazoa > Chordata > Lepidosauria > Squamata > Iguanidae > Ctenosaura > Ctenosaura bakeri. The sequence goes on along the minus strand of CAOLHI010005023.1, from coordinate 127,554 downwards.
AAGATTTGACAGTGTGCTATAAAAGTTACATGAATTAGTATCTGGAGAACTGTATATGAAAACTTGGCATGAACCACTCATCTAAAAATGCTGGATGTCTTTTGCAAATGGCACATCAACATGTATTTTCTTTGTATCCCTGTATATGTTTTGAACTGGAACTAGTTCCTACATTTTAAGAAATGCAGGAAACTGCATTTAGAGGCAGTTTGGAATTAATTATTCTTTGCAAAGTTACTGATGAAAGAACATGATTGTGGTATGAAAACGATAAAAAAAGCAGCACTACTTTGGAATGTATTTTACCGTGTGGAGGGATTATTCTATCCTCAGCTACTTCAATACAATCTAATTAAAATAAGTAAAGGTATTTCTCATCAATTTGACAGTTCTCTGCTGCTCTGTCACATAGTTAGCCATCTTCTGTTCCTTGCTCCCCTCCAACTTTGGCTACAGGCGAGTTGCACAAACTTGCAAATGAAAGCAAAGCATTGTGGAATTTCCATTGCTCAAGAAAAATGCAATTTCTATTTTAAAACACTTTTACTTTTGTTTATCTTCTATACCATGTGATTCTCCAAATGTTGTTGGACTGCCATTCCCATCAGCCCCAACTAGCATAGCCAATAGTGAAGAATAACAGGAAATGTATATCAAAAACATCTAGAGCAGTGGTTCTCAACCTTCCTAATGCCGCAACCCTTTAATACAGTTCCTCATGTTGTGGTGACCCCCAATCATAAAATTATTTTCGTTGTTACTTCATAACTGTAATTTTGCTACTGTTATGAATCGTAATGCAAGTATCTGATATTTAGTCCACCATAAATGATATAAAGTTTGAAGATTTGATTTCACTGCATTCAGACTAAATTAAATCCAAAAATAAATCTGGCATAGGAATAACACTAGATTTTGTAGGCTTATTCCTTACAATTGATGCAACATTCTTGTTTTTATCAATATCTGAAGTGGCACTCTCCAGACTGCCCAGTCCCAGAGTTACCAACACCTTTTTCAGCAAATTTTTAAAAGAATCTGAGGAAAATAATCTCACTTTATTATCATCTTCTGCATCCTCCTCCTTGGAAATAGAACCATCTGATTTAGAGTCATTATCCCCATGAGTATCTGCCAAATCTGGTTCCTCATCACTTTCAGATTCAGTGTTGATTTGTTCAGAGTGTGACAAAGCAAATTCCTCAACTCTAGTCACTTTGGACCTACAGGTAGACTTTTTTTGGTAAACACACACCAGCATCATTTGATTCAGCTTGAATAACTTTTGTATCATCAGGAAAATCACGTGAAAATGAAGGATTCATTGAAGTAGTTTGTTGACTGCTTAATAATGGCATTACATTCAAATTCAATGAATTGCCCAACTTGCAATACATTTTTTAAACTTGTTATGTATTTTGTGAAATCATTTCACTAATATTGTTTGCCTATTAACATGCACCTCCATTTCTTCTGCAATCATTTGTCCTACTACACTCAGACACATTCCCCTGGGAAGACATTGAGGACATTGGAGGTTCAAATCTTACTTCTTTATGTTCCATAGACATTGCAGTTTGACTCCTAGTGAATAATGACACCATACGCAATGCTAAATTGCCCTGCGCTACTGTATTCGCTAATACAGAAGGGCAAGGAACTGCTGACTGAGAGGCTGCCATTTCTCCTGGCAGAGGCTGCTCGCATGCTTGAGTGTGATTGGTTGTGTTGCTGGCGAGCTTGGGTCAGTCAGGAGAGCTCTTTCCCCTCATAGCCCCTCTCTTGCTTTCTGAATGCCTCTTTTCAACATGGTGACCGGAAATTAACGGAGCGGTTGGGAGCCCTTCCCCGCCCTTAACAGACTTAACTGCATTACCAGGTAATTTTCCTTTCACCTTCTTTTTAATTCTTGCCTTCTCAGACTTCCTTATACTAGATGCTTTTAGCTTTGTTTGGGCCTCGGAGTGGCTGGTCGGAGATTGCCCTTCCAACTCACTCTCGCTCGATGCCAAGAAAATTTTCTTTAGTAAGGTACTTCAAAGGGGGCAGGAGGACACGAGCGCATGGCTCACACTTGTGCACCACCACGGAGGAAGGAATGGAGCCTAAGACCATCGGAAATACGTATTTTCCAATGGTCTTAGGCGACCCCTGTGAAAGGGTCATTCAACTCCCAAAGGGGTCACGACCCACAGGTTGAGAACCGCTGATCTACAGTGCCACTAGTTGCCCCCAGGGAGCTGTATGTTTCATATCTTAAGATTAACAGAGATTTCCTATGTGAAGGTCCATTCCTTCTTCTAATGTAACGTAAATTATTTATCATATATCAGTTCAGCACGATTAGGTATGTTCATCCCATACTCCACAGTATCAGGGCTCAGGAATAAAACTTGATGGTAACAGCATCTTTTTAGTATATAGTATATGGGGGAGGGAGAAATGTTAGTTGGACCTTCAAAAGAAAGCTTAAGGCCAGCTGTGATGAGCATTGGTAAGCTCTATTAGTTATCTTGCTACCCCAAAATGTAGGTGACTCAGAGGTCCACCCATGATGCCAGTGCCTCTGTGAAACAGTGGGGAATATTAGCTCAAAGAAGAGGCCTGAGAGAGGGAAGTAATCTAGCAGATCTTTTGCATCTGCGTACAACAGTACTAATGCAGGAACACCAGCTGGGAATTCAAAGAATATTTGTTTTATTGGGGGAATTAACAATCACAGACACACACAAGATCTAAGCTGTCTTGAAATCACACAAGGCCCCCTGAAAGAAAGGAGGAAAAATTGGACAGTGAGAAGTTAGGATGAAGTGGGTTATATTTACTATCTGGAAAGAAGAGACAAAGCAATGTGGCCCAGACTAAGAGTCCGAGGGTAGTGCCAGAAAGGAAATTGGAGCAGCAGAGTGATGGCCTATGTACAGAGTACTGTAGCTCAGAACCAGGGTTTAAATACTCTTTTTCTGCCTGAGGGGGAAGGTGTTAATGGTTTTCTGGCAGCATAAACAATGGCGTCTGGAATGAGCAAATGGCCTTAGCATTAGCTAACAAAGGACTGATAGGAATTGTGATGACTCCTTAATAGTGGGACAGGTGAAGGGACAAAAGGGGATTTTTGGTGAACAAAGGAATCAGTCATTCTGTGGAATCAGTCATTCAGTTTTGGGTGCTGTTGTTTCTAAAGGTTGAGTTGTTGAAGGACATTTGCAAGTCCATTATCACCTGAGGTTCCCTGACTATGACGTAGCCATGCCCTGAGGTCCCGATCTGACCTAGTTTTGCAAAGCATATGTGCAGTCAATTTCTTTTTGCCAGCAGGCTTCTCAGCCATAGCTGGATATAATTTATATTTCATGCCAATTAATATTTGTGAATTAAACCATATCATCTGTCAGTGCCAGGCGATGGACAGGCGGAGGCAGAGGAGCTGGGTGGAGGAGCAGAGCTTTAATGCAGCCAGCAACCAGAAGTACAGCAAACTGTCCTTAACACAGGCAGAGCTTACACAGTCTTTAGCAGAAATAAAGGGTTGCGCCACCCAGGAAACAAACGGTTGCAAAGAAACAAAAGGCTGGTTACTTCACCAAAGCAGGAAGGCTGGACTCAGGCACGGGCAGGAACAAGGCACGGACAGCAGGACCACGGTAGACCGACGGTTGTTGCTCCGTGCCTCCCCCTGCCCGGCGCCTGTCTCAAATAGCCCTCCGGGCCAGGCGCCGGCCAATCCAGCGTGGCCGCGCTGCTGAGGGCTCGCAGCTGTGTTGCGCCTCACAGCTGGGAGCTCTCCGCCCGTCGCCTCCTCTTCAGCAGCCGCCGGGACCAGCGGATGGCCTCCTTGGCCTGCTATCGCTGCTGGAAAGGAGGAGGCGAGGCGGAGACATCAGCCTCCTCCGGATCGGGACCGCGGGCAGAGGCCTCGGCCTCCCACGGATCGGTGCCGTGGACGGGAGAGGCAGAGGCTTCAGCCTCCTGCGGATCGGGGCCACGGGTGGGCGGAGCCCCGGGAGCAAGCCGGGGACCCGCCCTCCCCGGTGAGCCAGCCTCCGCCTCTGCCCTCGCGCCCGTCGGCGAGGGATCCGATCCCGCGGCCTCCCGGTGAGTTGCTCCAGGCCCGGCGGCCTCCCCCACAGCCTCCGGGCCAGAACCGTTGGCCGCGGCGACCTCCGCAGCACCCGAACAAGCCCCGTCAGCCGCGGCGGCCTCCCCCGCAGCCTCCGGGCCAGAACCGTCAGCTGCGGCGGCCTCCGCGGCGCCCGAACAAGCCCCGGCGGCCGCAGCAGCCTCCCCCGCGGCCTCCAGGCAAGGCCCGTCAGCCGCAGCGGCCTCCGCAGTGCCCGAGTAGGCCCCGTCGGCCACGGCGGCCTCCAAGCAAGGCCTGTCAGCCGCAGCGGCCTCCGGAGCCTCCGCCGTGTCCGCCGCCGCCTCTGAGGCAGCTTCAGGGGCACCGGCGGGCCCAGCCCGGCCCGTGCCCCTGACATCATGGAGTGGGGGTATATGGCCTGGTAACAATGTTCTTGTATAGTCCCACATTCTTTCATGTCTCAGTGCTCCAGGATAAGCAAATCCAGAATACAAGGATGTAATCAACACTGACTTGGGCCTTTGGCATTTTCTAGAGATCTGGTATCACTTTATCATACCCATACATGATAATAGCTAAGAATACAGAACCAGAATTGTTACAAAATCCCTCAAAGCCTACTAAAATCATTCTGCTCTGGACATTGGCCAGTCACTTGGAAGACAGCAGGGAAAGAGCAGGGAATACAAGCACAGGGATGGCATTCCACAGTTTTGACACCAGTACTAAGAAGGTCCTGCCCTATCAAGCCAAGCGCTGTACTTCCCACTAAGAAGGCATTTGGAGCACAGTCTTTGAGGAAGATCTAAATGGCTGGGAGGGCTCAGACAGGAAAAGGCAAACAACTAATTTTTCCAAACACAGAAAAAAGTGGCTTTTAAAGTCAAGGTCATCACTTTACATTGTCCTTCCAAATAAATTAATGTAATTTCCGTAAAATTAGTGGAAAACTCTCTATACATCTAGTACTAATATATCAGCTATATTCTTCTCTGTTTTTTAAATATATCCTTGCAGAATCTGTCACATTAGTCCAGTGTGGATTTGACTAAAGCATGCATTACTGTGGCCAAGTTGCTCTTTTCCAGAGAGGACCACAGTTGGTTATAGTTGACCATGTCCAAGTACCCTTAAGCCACAGCAGCTGAGGTAGGCAGGAGCTGTTAGAACATTGAAGAGCTCCAAGTAGTCAACTTGTCTGGCATTCATCTGAAGAGTTTTAGCCCTCCTGGGTCTGAGGAGCTTTCCCAACTCCACCACGCTGCTGAGCAGTAGAGTCTTAAAGTGGTAGTCCTTTGTCCTGAATCCTTACATTCCATTGTTTCTTTGTCAGCTCACACTATGGTGTATTGATTGCATTGGTCATAAGATAGTAAGAACAATGAGGTCCCTATGTAAAGCTGGCAAACTCTTTGCAGAATTTGGCTTATGTGACATCACTGGGTCTCCGATGGGGTGGGGGGTCAAAATGTGTAGCTCAAGAGGCTCTTGGCTGACAAGCTAAAATTTAATATTTAGGCCTGGCGTTGTCGTTGTCGTTGTTGTTGTTGTGCCTTCAATTTGTTTCTGACTCATGGTGAGCCTCAGGTGAACCTATCACAGTGTGTGGTACACCCAAGGTCACCCAGTGAGTTTCCATGGCTGAGGGGAAAATCAAACCTTGGTCTTCAGAGTCATAGTCCAACTGGTTGTTGTGGGTTTTCCAAGCTTTGACACCATGTTCTATTAGTATTTTCTCCTGACGTTTCACCTGTGTCTGTGCCTGGCATCTTCAGAGGTTCCTCTGAAGATGCCTGCCACTGATGCAGGTGAAATGTCAGGAGAAAATACTAATAGAACATGTGTCAAAGCCCAGAAAACTCACAACAACCTATGGATTCCGGCCATGAAAGCCTTCAACTTTACACAGTCCAACTCTCAAACCACTATACCACGCTGGCTCTTAGGTCTGGCTAAGGGTCTGGCTAAGTGTGGCTTACCCCACTGATTCCTTATCATGGTTTCCAGTCCTCTGTGTTAGAATCCTGGGTGCTGCTCAGGGTCAGAATCATATCACCTGAATATCAAGAAATGATTTAAAATCCAAGAGCATATGTAAGCTATATGTGTCATTGTTAAGAAAGAATACAATACCAACAAAGTCAAATAGAATTCCCCATTTTGATGTTGTCTGGATTCACATCTCATCAAATATCTTTTCTAGATTAGGTTTGAACCTGTTCACCTTCATTCAGTCTACTGTGGGATTCAGGTAGCAGTTCAAGATTACTATGGCTTTCCAAGAGTTTGATGTAAAGGACAGAGAAGGTGAATTGAAGATCCTGAACCAGATAACCTCACCACTAGTTTCATGTAGCTAGTATCATTTTCATGTTACCCCTTTCCCAGGACTAGTTTCTGAAATGTAAGAAGCAGAGGCACCTCGGAAGCAGAGGCCTTTGGTCCCAACCAACATGGAACAATTTCAGCGTTGATAGTATCAAAACCCCTTAATGTTCAGAAGAACCAAGTTGAGACCCTTTGACTGTTGTCCTCACTTGTCATACCCAGGGCAAAGCAGCCAAGCAGCCTTCCAACCTCAGTCCTGGAATCATATTGAAATTAGACGAGTTCTAATTGTTTGAAAAAGAAATTTATGAGTGCAATATATTTCTCAGAGCAGGCACTGAAAGTGGAATGGATTGATAGAGATCTTGTTCGAAGAGGCTAATGCTAAACAAAGAGTTTAATCTCTGAGTGCCACTGTACCACTATACAAACATTTAATTTTGCACAACCAGATTATACACTGTAGTATTCAAAGGAAAATCAACTGTCTGCATCCACAATCACCTGGTACTCACTCAATATAGCTTCCTGATAGACTGGGAAGCTGTTAGAGAAATTAATGCAGAGATCTGCGGATTCTACAGGTCATGCAAAAGGCAGGCAGACAGGCACTTTCCTATGTTTTTTATTAATATCTCCAAGCTTGACATATCCAATACGTGCAAGAAATACATGCTTATGCCACAGGGAGTATCTAGTATAAAAGCCAAACATCTGTTTAACAAGCTGCCATGGGTCGACTGCATTTAGTAGTTTCTACTTTTGTACCTTATGACACTATTGCCCACGCAGCAGATCTATTTTTTTATTTTATTTATTTTTAGGAAACTGTTTTTAGTGACCAAAATCCATTCTGGCAGATTTCTGGCAGACTAGATTTTGGCTGATACATTCAGGAAATTAAGGGCTTTCCAGATGATGCATCCTCCACTACTGCCCTTCAGTCTTTTTCCTCCCACACTTCTTTCAGTCTGGTTTCATACATTCATGGACCAAAATATCTTGCTGAAAAAGACGTGGCATACCTAAGTGGGATCCAGGGTAGAATTTTTAAATACGGATGTCCTTTTGAGGGATCAACATTCTGAATTTTTTTTTTGACTTATCCTCTTGGTGATATTTATGTTGTCATTCCACTGTGTTGTCTTTAGGTCATCACCGTCTTCTTTCCAGATAAAAATTCCTTTTGCCCAGGGTCAAGATGCAGGAACAATATAGTATATTTGGGAGCTAATTCATATTTATTAGTCCTACAGAAGACATTGGGCCCACTTTTGCACAACCGGTAAATGTTCTGTCTCATAAACATTCAGCAGTGATTTAAATGCTGTAATAAAGCCTGAAAGGAATTTTTTTCTACCATTACAGTGGGGGGTCATATAATATATGGAAGAAAATTAGAAGTCATTTCATAGCTACAAATATGTCCAGGTAATTTATTATATCTATAGGACCCAACTTTTTTATTATTATTTTATATTTTTCAATATAGTAAATTCACAAGTAAAATAAATAATGGGCGCAGTCAAAAAGTCAACAGCTCTGAGCTTTAAAAATAAAACAAACACTTTACTGAATAAAAAGTGCTCTGCATACAGAATAACATTCTTGATCGTTATGGTGTCTTTTTTGATGTGGCTTGGAATGAGAACACCAGCATACTGGATATGGTTTGAAGTCAGGTTGTATACTTCAACTCTAACGTTCTCTCACTAAACCTAGAATCTTTGAAGATGTGGTTAAGTGCTCCCACTATGTATTCAGTATCTCATGGGCTTTCCTGCCATGTTAAGAAGTGTTAATAGGATGAGGGGCACAAGCGATTCAGGGCTGGATGAAATTTATTTTGGATAATGCTGTGGTATTGAAGGAATTAATGGTACTTTGAGTTTTGCCCCTAGCAGAAGCTACTCAGTTTAGAAACAGAAAAAGCCCAGAAGACATGAAGAGTCTAACAATAATTATGAATACAAGGTTAAAGAAATCAAATGTAGAATTAATGGGTTGGATCCACACTTAACCATGCTCACTGAAATCACTGAGAATTATGACAGTAACAGTTGTCACTCATGGTTTCAGAAGGGCTACCTAGTAGAGAGAGAGTCCCACTAATAGCAATGGTATATATTTCTGAGTAAAACACACACACAGAGAGAGATAGGGAGAGAGAGGCCATTTCCGCAATAGACTGTTATAGCACTATTATTCCACTTGCAACATCCTATGGAATCCTGGGGTTTGCAGTTTAGGGAGGCGCCAGGCGGCCCCTCCCGAAACTGCAAACCCCAGGATTCCATAGGATGTTGAAAGTGGAATAATAGCGCTATAACAGTCTAGTGCAGAAATGGTGAGAGAGAGGGAATTGATTAGTAAGTCTGGGACCAAGTCAACATGTTAAACCAGCAAATGGCCTACAGTCTGACAGCCCAGCTTCATATAATGACTATCCCAAATGCCAACTGTCCTGACAATGCCAGCAATATCTATTAGCCTCTCCCCTGGCTCTTCCCGCAAACTCCCTGCTACAATTCCTTGCTATTTCACAAAGTCACAAAGTCATGTCAGAATCCAGTTTCAAGCAGGACAGCTCAGATCTCAGTAGTTTAGGCCCTTTCCGCACCGGGCTATTAAAACAACGCAGAGTGACCTCCGACGGAGGTCTTCTGCACCGTGGAGTGGACTGGAGCGGACTACTTTTTGTAGTTCCGCACCTCAGTCCGGTTCGGAGTGACCAGAACTGGTCACGCAGCGTGCTTTTTAAAAACCTCTTTTAAGAGGTTTTTAAAAAGCATGGAGTACGTGACTCCATGTCGTTCCGTCACCACGCTCCGGTGCAGATTTGCAGGCGAGCACTAGTGCGTGCCTGCAGATCTGCCGGGGGTGGGCTTTAGGCTGGTGAGCTTCTCCGGTTGGTGGAGAGCTTCCACCAACCGGAAGCTGCCATTTTGGACACTGGAGCAGTGCAGAGCGACGAGCTCACACTGCTCCTCGTCCCGACGGACTCGCCTGGATGCTGAAGAAATCTGGTGAGTCCCATTTTTGCACGGTTCCTTTCCCACGTGCAGAAAGGGCCTTAGATGCATTGTTTAATCTCCTCACAATATGCTAAATGTCTTCAGAATTTTCAGTAAAAACTGTCATTGCTGTTACAAAAGAGGTAAAAAAAAAGTAGTTCTTTTACCTCCTTCCAAAGTAGTATCTCTCATTACATACAAATGCCAAACAAACAGTACACTAAGGAAATAATGCTTAAGCAAGTATTGCATTTTTAAGCCACTATTGTGATTATAACATATATGGACTAAAATAAATCTTTCAATAGTTCACATCAATATTGTATGAATCAGGTGATTCACAACAATCTTGTACATTTCTGTTCAGAAGTCCCACCAAATTTAGTGTAGCTTACTCCATTATTATTATTATTATTATTATTATTATTATTATTATTATTATTTGTATCCCACCTCTCCATATGGATCGAGTCAGCGAACAACTTACAAATAGCATGTATTTCTATACAAATATTTCTATACATGCCCCCAACAAGCTGGGTACTCGTTTTACCGACCTGCGGAAGGATGGAAGGCTGAGTCAACCTTGGAGCCCAGCAGGATCAAACTCACAACGTTGTGGCTTGCAGTACTGGCATTTAACCACTGCGCCGCCATATACTCCTTGGTAAATGGATATAAGCAGTGGCTCATGTGAGGTACTTTGCTGATATGAATCCTACATTTATGAAAATGAAGCCATTTGAAAACATCTATTCTTCACATGTTGGAATATTATTTTAATGGAAGAATTTATGAGTGGAAAATATTTAATTAGAGCTCCTCACCTCACAAGAAATACCCCTTAGTCATTAAAGAAAAAAAAAACCCAACCAATATTATAATTTATTTCCCTAATACTGAGTAACTGAAACTATTCACATTTAATACATATGATTTCTTTGACTTCCCAGCCTTTGCTAAATCAGTTCAGGCATCAGAATGCCATTGATGGTGTGCCTAGTCCCAGTCTTTCTTTCTTTCTTTCTTTCTTTCTTTCTTTCTTTCTTTCTTTCTTTCTTTCTTTCTTTCTTTCTTTGTAACCTCATTCTAGAACAGTGTCACCATGGCATACACCTTAGCCAAATACAACAGTTCTTCCTCCCATGATGGCTGAAGAATTCAAAGTCAAATAAAATCACTTGCCTCTGGAACTGTATCAGTACTGCAAAAAACAGGATTTGTGTGTGTGCCAACCTGGCCCAGCCATGGGCCTAATCTGCATGTGAATATAGCTGAAAGGCCTATCAGAAAATTCATGTTTGCCTAGGGTGATTGAGTAAGGAAGTGGCAAATGGGAAGGGAGAATCTAGTTCTTTTCTCACCCATTAGTTCCCTTATTTCACATATCTCCTCTATGCAAGCCCTCACAGTTCCTGGGAAAAGATGAAAAGCAGGAGTAGGGTATTCTTCATCCTACATACTCTGCCAGAACCTCCAGCCTCACCATTACACAGGACAAGCATGTGTGAAACAAAGTTTTGCCTAGGACATTTTTCTGCTTGAACCTTGGGATAAAATAGCATTCTCCCTCTCCATATACAAAAGCTGACTACAATGATAGCTGAGTCTTTAACACTGGAGCTGAGACTGCATCCTCTGCCGCACCTGAGGATCTTAAAGTAGTTTAGGGTGTACAAAATAGGCTGCATAACATGTTTAGATAAGCTCTCCAGTGCCTCATTGTTGGTGCTCTCCTAGCACCAGTTTCAATTTAGTTAAGGTGGGGCCAGATTGGCATACTTGAACAAGTCGTGTTTTGCAGTACTGGCAAATGTTCCCAGAGCCTCGTGGCTTCATTTGACTTGAATTCGTTATAAAGATCCTCCTTTAAGCAAACAAGACAAAGACAGACCTTTCTACCTATGGAATAAAGTCTGACACTACATAAGACCTTGGAAAGATTATACTTTGGGCTACAACTATCAATAGTCTCAAGTCAGCTTGACCAGTCATTATGCTCTCGGTGGGTTTTTGGGGAGCTATAGTCCAAAATTAGTTTTTCGAATCTCTGTTCTGCACATGGAAAAAAACCCAAAAAGAACCCCCATTGGTTTCTCTTTGTTGGGGTTATGTGCCTTCAAGTTGTGCTGTTATGGCAAACCAATCCAACATGCTAAAGCTATTTGGGCGATAGATGCAGCAATGTTGAAACTAAAATCTGAAGTAGATTTGCCACTCTGTTGTCATAGATTTGCCACTCTGTTGTCATAGAAGCTATTGTATCACAGAGTACATCCAGTAAGTGAATTATTGTGACAAGAGTTCAACTTACCAGTCCTCTGAATGAGGTCGTTGCTTCAAATGACTGATCTGAATGATCCTCAAAGGGAAGCTAATGCTTACTTATTTCATTAATGATTGCATGGGACTTTGTGTTCCTCAGCAACTGGGTATACAGAGGCAGGCTGCTTCACGTGCTACAATAACCTGGCTGGCCTTGGTGTTATGCAACTTAACTAGGGGAGGTAGAAGGGAAATGTAATTTATTGTTCTGCCTCAGACAGCAAAACGCATTGAGCTGGCCCTCTGCAATCCTATTCCACAATTACAGTTGCAACAGTAATGCTTGTAGCATCCACAGCTGGTATAGGAATCATGCAGTCCTTCAGGAGTTGTTAGACTGCTGTTTCTAGCAATCCTCCCCATCAGCTATGCTGACTGAGGATTTTGCGATTTGGAGTTCAACAATATCAAGAAGAGTGTGTGATTCACACCTCTGATTTACAAAACAAATGGAATTTTCTCCTGTACCAAAGTTTGTGTTTCAGGTGATGAAGCAATGGAAAATGATGAACAGAAGTCTAATCTCGAGAAAAGGTATACAGGAATATGAGAAGGAAAAGTGGATGGATGGGTGGATGAACAGATGGACAGATGGATAGATAGTAAGTACAGAAAGCTAACTACCCAAAGGCTCTTAGTATAGAACTATTTTTCTTTCTATTTTTGTTTTTACATTTACTGTTTCTTCTTCTTCTTTTTTTTTTTTAGCTAACAGGACGACCAGATGCCTTAAGCTTGAAAGGGGTTAGTTGGCCATGGACTATGAGTCTATGCTACAGAAATGTATAGTGGTGAAAACAGTGCTAAGACTATTCATTGCAAATATGTAGCTTTATCTGTCATCTTCTTTTGCCTGCTAATGACTCAATAGCAGGGAAAGTAAAGTCGAAGTAACATACCTATTCGAAAATATGCCCTTATTTGCAGTTGAATGTTCTTTGAAGACCACCTTCTGTTGCTTCTAATTATTTGAAGGTATCATGAAGTCAAGATTGTTTACCATTAGATTTAGAGAGAAGGAATGGTTTAAAAAAAGAAGGAAATAATTTTTTTTTATACACGCCTCGGGAACCAATTCAAGCAAGTGCAGGCAACATGAAAATAAATAATGGACAGTTTTAAACAGTGCAGTAAACGATGTACTGTCTCAGGTGCTTTGGTAGTTGTGCGTCATTCCTACTTCTCTTGAGACTGCTTAAACTTACTTGCTGCCCAAATATCCTCTAAAAACCATTAGTCTATATTAAATGAAAAGCCACTAAATTCTTTCCTAATGACAAAGTCATTCAAATGGATAGTTTCAAAGACTTTTAACTAGTCTTGTGCCAGATATATTTTATAGAGAAACTAGGCTCGAACTATACCTTCCCTGGATATATCTTTCAGAAACCAAAATGAAAGTTTCTCAACACCTAAAGACAGGGAGAGGGAAGCAGACAAAGGTCAAAGAGTGCTCTCATTTTAAAACAGTTGTCAGGCGCCAGTCCCGTCATTTGCTATGAGACTGCCACCTGATACATGCTAGTTTTCAGTGGTCTAGTCAAGAAGCAGTGCAATAGGAATGACCTAAGATTCATAGAGATGGCCAGCTTGGCCACTGAAGGCCCTTTCACACTACACAATTAAAGCACTTTAACTTCCACTTCCACTTTAACTGCTCTAGCAACACCCTATGGAATTGTGAGATTTGGAGTTGAGGAAGGGCCATTTCAAATTCTCAGATAAAGAGCTCTAGTATCTCCCCAGACTGCAAAGCACAGGATTCCATACGATGCAGTCAGCACAGTGAAAGTGGAATCATAGTTCTACAATCGTGTAATGTGAAAGAGTGCTCAGCCACCATTCAGTCTACAAGAATATTATATCCATCTCAGCACCTTAGTCCTGAACCCTGAACCTTAGTTTTCCTTTCTTATTAAAATGGTTTTTCATACAGAGTTACCAGTTTTCATAAACTCATCCTGTATAGCTAGATGTGAGGCAGTCAGCCCTCTCTGATATCAGGTGTAAACCAGTAGTGGTAAACATTAGAGAGCCACCACTTTTGATTAAGCAGTGAATTTTCCTATAGAGGAAAATCTGAAAATGCTTGGACAAAGTCCTCTGAAGACTGACAGATATAATGAGTCTATGGAGCTCTTAATACTCAACAGACAAGATATGTGCACTTCATCCATTTTGGCTCCTTAACCTTCCACTCCTGCTAAGATATTTCTCCTCAATTCCTTTACTGCTTCCTTCCATTGTGCAACAGCCAATGGGAGTGCTGCAAATTCTAGAAAACCTCAGATCTTACTGTTGGAATACACAGGATCATTTTGTTTTACTTGGGTACCGCCATTTAAGACTAGCTAGTGTTGAAAGAATACAATTTTCTTTCATTTTTTTAACTCAAAAACATCGAACAAAGTTGACACTGCTATAAGAAAACTACCATTGAAGGATAGGTATTGCAACCTAATTGAAATGCATGTTGGCTCCCCCCCCTTCTCTCTCTCACACACACACACAGATACAACAAAATCCAACAAGTTCAGAATTTGGTTGAGGCGTTTTCTGACCCTTATAACACAACATGCCAACCAAAATTTGGAGTATTGACAAATTTAAATGTGAGCCCTTCCTGCCACCTATCTCTCAGATATATAACGAACCACTTCAATTATTGGAACCATAATATAAACAAAGACTTACTGAGTAATCAGTTACAACATGTTACAACATACTCTTCAATTCCAAGAATAAATTCATAGGAACTGAATTTTGTTGCCAGAAAATGACAAAACACCCATTTCAAGTAAATCAGTCATCACCACTACCACCTTTTCTGCTTCAGTCTTTCCCAGTCTAGCGTTTTTCTGATGTGTTGGACTTCAACTCCCATCACACATGCTGGAGGTGGTGCTTGTTCATTCTGCTTGTCCACATATGACACATGGTGGAAAGTGAGATGTTTTATTTCAAGTTTTCTAAGAGATGGAATGCAATCCTACATGTTTACTGCATGGTCATCTAAGGCTTTGTAAAATGTCTGTAATGATGGAGGTTGGGAGGAAGGGGGAGGGAATTGCTTAAGCTATCTTGCCTGTATGAAAATCAATCTAAATTTGTTCAGAAGCCAAATAAAACACAGTTGGCTAATGGATTTGCTTCAAACGTAAAATGCTATAACAGCTCCAAGTTTATTAGTGCCCATTTGCTGAACAAACCTTGGCAGTCAGGCGGATTTTCCATTGGCATTAGGAGAGTTAAAGAGACTATTTGGCAGGTCCAGCTTTCAGCAAAACCTGAATCTAATTCGAAGCCTTTACTAATCTCTGTGTCTGGATAGATCTTTGTTGAAAAGTTCAACAGCTCCATTGAGTAGAGCTAAGCAGATATTGAAAGAGACAGATGGAAGGCAAGACTGGGGAAAACACAGCCATATTTTGTGTCACAGATGCCAGTTTCTAGGTACTGCAGTGGGGATTAGTAGTGGGCAGACCTGCCTCTCCCCATCCATTTCAGAATGTGACCATTCAAGTCAGATTAATTTGGAGGGTTTCTGCACGGCACCATAAATAAATCAGATTCAGAATGAGCCCCTTTCTGAATTTGCAAGACCTTTCTAAGCCCCACCACATTCCCAATGAAGTCATCAGGAGCATGAGATAGCCATCCTGCAACAAGTTCCTCCTCTCTGCCTTCTTTTTCTAAACTTATCAGAAGCAAGAAGGGGGATGTGGATAGGCTTCAGGAACCAGATGATAAGTAGCCTCTTAGAAAAAAGAGTTGGCAACCCTGCATCAGTGCTAACATGGTTAAGTACAAGTCATTCATCTAATATATAAAAGTCACAGTGCATGAGTTTGTGAGCTTGTCTGTGTCAGGCAGGCAAGGACCTCATATGATTGGCCGTGTTGGGCAAGAAGACTTCATATGATTGACTGCCTGTAAAGATTCTATGGAATCCTGGTGTCTGCAGTTTAGGGGGAGGTCTTTAGAATTCTCAGCCAGAGAGCTCTTGGGCCTCAGGACGGTTGCTATGGTGATGAGACCTAGCTGCAAGGAGGAGGAGGATAGTGTATTCCCTCAGAAACCGAACCTCTGTATGCTGACAACTCTGAATACAGATTGGATTGGGAAATATGGGGAAAAATTACAGGTACTGGACAACACAGTTTGGGGAATTAGAGACACAGGATCTCAAACCTGTGTATTTCAACTGCGTCTCATTCCTAAAGTAAGGTAAGGTAATTCCTAAAATACTGAATTTGCCAGCGTATAAGACCAAAAAAAAAAAAAAATTCTAAAAAAGTACGCTCTGAAAATGATGTGAGTCTTATACACAGGCAAATACAGTTAAGGCTAAAGGCATAGGGAAGGGAGGGGGAGCAAAATGAGGTCTCCTTACCAGAAGTAAAACAGGAAGGGAGGGGACAGGAGAACCCTGGTGTAGCGCTTCTTTTGTTCCCCTCCTCTGCATTGTGCTTCTAACAGTTCTCCTTGCCAAAGGAATACAGGAAGGGAGGAGGCAGAGGAAGGCTAGTGCAGCACTCCTTTCCTTCCCCTCCTCTCCTCTGCATTCTACCCTGCCAGGGTACTAAAAAAAATTTTTCCTGAAAAAAATAGCCATTGAAAATTGTGGTGTGTCTTTTATGCTGGTGACAAGTGTTACCTATGAGAAAATAAAATCCTGGGCAATACTGGGTAAATACACTAATATTTTATAATATCATTGCCTAGAGAGGTTTTCATCAGGTTTATTAACTATACAATCAAGCAATCAAGCTATATTTAGGCACTTATCATTAAGATATTTGAGCATCACGTACTTAAATCCCCAATCCCGTTAAGACAACTGTATCAGGTTCAAAGTTCTCCCATATTCAAATTTTTAAGGTCAAGCTTTTCCCATTCCAAATATGAAGAAATGACACATTTTTGGTAAAGATATTCTTATATATATGAATAGGAACAAAATGTTCATCTGTCCCTTGCTTGAAATCTTCACTAAGTTGCAGATACAAAGCATTGCTCACAAAAGGCTAAGTGGGAAGCTCTAGAGGATCCCATGAAATGAAATGGAATTTCTGTGGCCCCTGAGGTTTGTGGTTAGCCCACTATGGTACTGTCTGGGTGTCCAAAGGGAAAGAGAAAAGCAACCAGGCTGTGGTCATAGGGCTAGACGTCTCTGGAACCCAAGGGAAAGAGTGACCAGATTGCTGAGGTGTATACATTCCAAAGATCCTTCTAGCTGGAAATCCTTGTATGTTTATTTTATCTGAAGTGTTCTGCTGTTTTATTTCTGCTTAGATATAAATGTGATTTAACAGCCTGATCTAAAACATGGATCCTGAGATGTAAACACCATTGAGTTCAATGGGATTTAGGGCTTTTCCACCCTACACTGTTATAGTGCTATTATTCCACTTTCAACATCCTGTGGAATTCTGGGGTTTGTAGTTTACTGAGGCCAAAGAGCTCTCTGGCTGAGAATTCTAAAGGCCCTTCCCTAAACTACAAACCTCAGGATTCACAGGATGTTGCAAATGGAATAATAGCACTATAACATTATAGTACACAAAGGCCCTTACTGTTTGCTGGTTGACTCTGGATTAGCCTTCAACCAGCCTGGTTTCAGAGTGGAGCTTGTTGTTACCGTTGCATGCCTTCAATTCATTTATGATTTATGGGAACTGTAAGGCAAACCTATCACAGAGTTTTCTGGGGCTCAGAGTGTGTGACACACCCAAGGTCACCCAGTAGGTTTCCATGGCCAAGCAGGGAATTGAAGCCTGGTCTCTAGGGCCATAATCTAATGCTCAGACCACTACACTGTGCTGACTCTTCCCTGTTGTGTGTCTTCAAGACTGGCGACCTTAAGGTGAATCTATCCTGGGGTTTTCTGGGGGCTGAGATTGTGTGATGTGCCCAGGTCACCCAACAGCCAAGCAAGGAATCGAACCCTAGTATCCAGGGTTGTGGTCCAATGCTCAAACCACTATACCACACTGGCTCACATATATCAGGCTGGCTAATTTTTGCCTTGAAGAAGGAAAGTGGGAGTGTATGTGCGTTGTTTCCCTTTGACCATAGAGACCCCTTCATTACCACATAACATAGTATGCTTTTGGGGAGGCCAGGACTGCAGTGACTCTGCTCCTATTTAGACTCTTTATTCCAGGAACTGGTATAGGATAGCTGTGGTTTTGCTCCATAGAAGCTCCATCTTGGAATCTTTTCAGGACTCTGTTGTATTCCAGTGGCTTTTAAACATCTGCATAAAAACTGGAGAGATGAGAGCCTTTTTTTGGCTCCTCAGCCCCAACAAGGGCTACACTGCTGCCATTTTTGGAAACCAGAAATAATGTTGTAGTTACCTGTTCAATTTTTTGAGTGATTCTTAGGTGGTTCAGAGTTTTCCCACAACAGCAAAACAGTATGACAGTGCCAAACTGCTCCCCACCTTAAATTCTAGTTCTGGGTGAAAGGTGGGATTGTGGTGGTAATGGTGGTAATACTAATCATAACTATGATTAAGAAAGATACAGTTTGGATTATAGATGTGGCAGTTCTTGGAGACAGCATAATCAAGGACAAAGAGATGGAAAAGTTTATGAAAATATGAAGACCTACAAAATAAGGTCCAGCACCTTTGGGACAAGAAAATAGCTGTTTCCAATAGTGGGAGCAATTCCAAATAGAAGAACAAACATCTGAATGATACCCAGACGCAAAAAGTGGTACTACCTGGAACACAACCACATTATCTAGTGATTCCTCACTGATGCGGCAGCCAAGAAAGCCAATGCAATTCTCGGCTGCATCAATAGGAGTATGGTGTCTAGATCGAGGGAGGTACTGGTACCACTCTACTCTGCTTTGGTTAGACCGCATCTTGAATACTGTGTCCAGTTCTGGGCACCCCAATTCAAGAGGGATATTGACAAGCTGGAGCAAGTCCAGAGGAGGGCGACCAAAATGGTGAGAGGCCTGGAAACCATGCCCTATGGGGATAGACTTAGAGAGCTGGGGATGTTTAGTTTGCAGAAGAGAAGGTTGAGAGTGGACATGATAGTCATGTTTAAGTATTTGAAGGGATGCCATGTAGAAGAAGGAGAGGGCTTGTTTTCTGCTGCTCCAGAGACCAGGACAAGGAGCAATGGATACAAGCTGCAGGAAAGGAGATTCTACCTGAACCTCAAGAAGAACTTCCTGACAGTCAGGGCTGTCCGGCAGTGGAATATGCTGCCTCGGAGTGTAGTGGAGTCTCCTTCCTTGGAGGTTTTTAAGCAGAGGCTTGATGGTCATCTGTCGGGAGTGCTTTGAGGGTGTTCCTGCATGGCAGGGGGTTGGACTGGATGGCCCCTGTGGTCTCTTCCAACTCTACATTTCTATGATTCTATGATTCTCAGGCTCTTGGAAAGAATGGAAATCACCAATGGTTCAAGAAGCTACTCAGTAGCACCTGATAGACTGTGAAACTAATTGCATTTTTCAGTCAAAAATTGTTTGTTAGGGAAGCTGGGGATCAAAAATGCTGCGTAATATTTTGTTTAGATGAACACAGGAATTCTTTGTATCAAGTCTGGAAACTTATTCTGTCATTCTGTCTGCTGTGATTGTCAGCAGGGCCTTTCCCGTTACCTGCTTCCTGCTCCTTTTCTACAGGGTTTGCCAGAGACTGAATGTGGGACATTTTGTGTGTAAGACATATGCTTTGCCACAAAGCTATGATCCTTTCCCTCCCTTGACTGGTTTATTCTTGTTAACATCACCATTCCAGTAAATGTCAAACCTGTTCCAATTCAGAAAATAACTACTAATTTCACAGATCCTTTTTCAACCCTCTCAGAACATCAGCAAACACATGTTTAAGCAAATGTGAGTTTTTCCAAATTCTTTCCAACCAATCACCCAAATGTGAACTTTTTGTTCTTTAAAAAAATTGCTAGCTCTCTCTATTCATGCTACAATGAACATACTAATCACAGACACTTGATGATTTTTGGGCATTAAATCATCATTAAAATCTAAATCCTAGCTTCATTTGAGATTAAGGTCAAGAAAAGGAAAAAAAAATGCTGTGTTAAACATTTTCTAGTTAGCTTTTTGCAATGTTAAGTGTCTGTTGTGGCTGTATGGATTCATTGCCAGCTGTTGGAACAATAAAAAATGGACAATCTGTGTCACTGTTTTTGATCTTCTGACAGACCTTATTTTTGTTGACCAGATATAGGAGAGAGTGAGGTTGGAAATGTAGATTCTCACTATATATCATGACTCATCTTGTCCATTTATCTGAAAAATCAGTTCCACAGCGTTGGCTATGTTCTGTCTTTTTACCTACACAGTGCTTTCCTTCAGTCAAACTGACAAGTTGACTTGTGTGTTCTGTTTTAAGCCTCCTTTGGAGACCAGACACCAGCGAGAAGGAGATAAGCTTTTTTAGTCTTTTCACACAGCGTGGTGCCATCAGCTGGATCTCTCTGATGGCCAAGACATGATAGATGGCAATTCTTCTCAAGTTCGCTGTGCAGACCGCCTTAGCCTGTGTCCACCCGGCTAGCAAAACAGCAGATCTTGCCAAGACAAACAACTCAAGGTATGAACATTAACAGTAAGCAATAATTGTGGTGTGAAACATTCTTAGGAACGTCCAGACAGCAAGGATACTGCTTGGAATATCTTGAATGTCCAGCATTCTTTTGCACTGAGGGGGAAAGAAAGGGGTCATGCAACTGCAGTGTGGGAGACAGCAGCCAAAAAAGAGGACATGAGTTTCAAAGAGCCAGCTATCAATTTTCTAACTGTGGCTGACTGAGGAGAAACTGGAATATATATTACAGTGACTTCTGACGCCAGCCCCTATTACGCACAGAATTTCTTTAAAGGAAAAAGTCCCAATTATTAATAGGTTGTTTTTTTTTTAAGGATCCCATGTAGTTTTTAATCATTTTCATATGGGATGGGAAACCACCCATAACATTTTGGTATGGCCATTACATGGGTCATTGAAATAGGCCCGTGTTCACTAATATGCTGAAACAGTAGATTAAGAGGGGAGTAATTTATGCCATTTAATTTATTGACATGAAGATTTGCTTTATGCTTAATCCCATCATTAAAACTATAAAACCCAAGATAAATGTAGAGATTAAGATCCATGTAAGGAGTGAAATATTGGAGTGACTTAATACTTCATTCACAAGATGGACTTGTGGATGAACTGAGAATTGACCAAAATTGGAAGAACCACTGAAAACAAGGAGGTTAACACATTAGAAACACTGAAGTAATTTCTATCCTGTCTTTCTTAGAATATAATATTCTAATGGCTAATATTCCCTTTCAAAATACCAGTCAAGTTTAATAGGATTTATTCCTAGGTAAGTGTGTATAGACTAGCAGCCTAAATAAGACCGCACATTAAGCCTTGATCTGAATCCAACTTCTAGCCATGTCAGTCTGATAACCACAAGGATGAGAGCTTTCTCGGGCCATTTCCGCATGGCATCGCAGTCCTGCAGCCATTGCGTTCCCACGTGTTGCAATCACGGGATATTTGCTTAACAGAAAAAATCCGTCAAGTGCCTCCAATTGCACAACGCTCCCGTCACCCCAACAATGTGGAAGGGGCAGAAGTGCAACCACATGCTTCCTTCCCCAGTGCAGCACAGGAAAGAGGCCAGCTGTCCTGCAGAAGGAAGGATCATGTTGTTCCCACTCCCTTCCTCAAGGATCCGGCCGGGTGTGGTGGGAAGTGTTCCTGTCCCACTCTCTTCCTGGCAAAGGCACTGCCAGGATCATAATAGGATGTCAGCAGGAGCTGGTGAAGTGTGGAAATGGCCTCAGAAGTGACATCTCTGCAAATTTCCTTCTAGAGAAATCTCCACAGCAGCTTTTAAAAAAAAACATGTTAAAAGACCCTTATTGCTTTGTTGACTGGGTTTTGGTGCTTGGGATAAATTAGTTGTTGTGCACAATGAGCCCACACATGCACTTCTACAACCAGCAGTTCTGCCCATATGTGCTATTATTGCTACCATAACCTTTGTGTCACCCTAGTTGCTACCTGGTGCCATTCACCTGCTGACTGGACAATTCCACCAGCATTCCCTCTGAGACTCATGTCCTCCTCTTTGGCTACTGCCTCCTACACTGCAGTTGCACAGCCCCCTTTTTTCAGCTCAGAACACTGTTACTGCAGGTTAGGCCTCCTTGGAGATAGCATAAAGATATCATTTTGATATCAATAATTTGGCTGTCTTCCACCACCCCTCTCCAGGTGTTTGTGAGACCCCCGGACAAGCACAGAACTAGGCTCAGCCATCAAACGCTACAATATCCCAAGACAATACAGGCAGGCCAGAAATAGCCAGATCACCGCTTTAGGAGACCTCTCTGCAAACACCCTCATTATGCATGCACGCTGTTTACAAAGAACTCCCTGCCCCGAGCAGGCAACTTGGCAAGCTGAATACTCAACTGCCAAGCACTGAGCATTTGCATACTGTCTACCTCTTTGTCAATTCGGACTTAACTCAATCATGCTAAATTTTGACCTTTCCAAAGCTTTGTCCTGCATCTGAAACTCATTGTTTTCCCCAAGTATGGTATAGCCTGCAGTTACATTTCTCTCTATAAAAACCCGATTCTAAGACCATCCTCGGATCGCTCCTGAGTTCCAGACCGCCTTGCTGCCGCTTTGCTTGGCAAGCTTCCCCTCAGATCCACGTGCTGAGATACATCAAACCCCAGCATCGCTCTCTATCTTCTTTCCATGCTTCAGGAACAGGTTTCATATCACCCAAATCAACTATCCCTCTGAAAATCCCGCTATCATACTCACACCTTTATTTTCCTTAGTTATCTGTGTGCATGTGTTGCTTACATTGTGTGCCTGTATTTAATAAAGATCATTCATTATTCCCAACATGGTTTGCTTCTTGACTTGGCCTGACCCCGTAAACATTGGGTTACAAGATCCTGCTGCATTACCCTGCGTCTCGTAGCGCCAACCAGTACTCTTGACTAATTTCCCCATCTTGTGTAATTGTAAGGTTATTTAGGTGTCCCTCCCGGGACCCTCAGTAAACAGGGTAACAACAGACTATCAAATCTATTGGTTACAGCCAAGGCCTCTGATTCAACTGCATCTGTTCAGACCCACAAGAAAGAGACTCAGGCCCTTTTCGCACCTTACCTTTTTGCGGAGCTAGGGTGCGGTGATCACGCGAGCAGCCTCTTGCGAGAGGCTCTCGCATCCCCACTGCTTCGCCTCCGCAGCCGCTGCCTGCTAGCAAGCAGGCAGCATGAGGGCTCCTCCTGGGATTTTCCCAGGCTGCGCTGGGGCAGGAAGCGGAGGCTCCGCACACATGATAAGTCCACGCAGGGCCCTGGAGTGATGCGTGATCACACACCATATAAGCCGAAAATGAAATAGTGCGCAATCGGTGCCTGCCGGCCCTGGCAACATCACACAATTGCAAGGACATCATGTGGACAGCTCCTTGTAATTGCACGACGCTTCAGAGGCCCTTTCGCATGGCGAATGCTGTGTGAAAAGGGCCTCAGAACTCTTGGATTTACAATGGTAATTTCCCAAACTACAATTACTTGTCTAAGGAAGTGAAGAAACAAATTAACAAAGCAAAATTAATACCCAGGAATCATTTACTACAAGACAGACCAAAAACACAAAATGACAGAACATTCCTAGTTATCATCTACAGTCCCCAGCTGAGAGGCATCATCAAAGGCATCATCAACAAGGTACAACCAATTCTGGAGGATGAGATAGCTGCCTCACAAGCTCTGGACACAGGGCTTTAATGGCCTAAAGACAGCCTCCAAATCTTAAACAGTTATTCACTTACAACAGGATATATAATCTGGATAGTAATACAGGGACAAGACCCTGATGCCAACACTGTTCCCACATCTACTCAGAAAGCAATATCACAAGGGCCAATAACATCACTTACAACCTCAGAGGTGCATTTACTTGTTCTTCATCCAGTGTGATATATGCCATGTGTTCCCCTACACTCTGCATTGGACAAACAGGACCGTCTCTACACAAGACTGATGGATACAAATCTCACATTAGAAATGACAATACCCAAAAACCAGCAGCAGAACATTTCATCTTTCCTAGACACACAGGAAAGGTTTTACAGGTTGTGGTCCTTGAACAAGGAAATTACAACAGAAAGGTAGAAAGAGAAACTGATCAATTGAATTACATCCACAAATTCCAATCCACTAGCAGAGGTATGAACAAAGACAATGGTTTCATGACACACTACGTATATTAATACAAGAGTCCTCGCTACTGACATATAACAAAAGGAGTCTTCTCAAAAAGAGTTTTGAACCCTAGAAAACTAGTTTTTGGTAAACAGATGTATTACTTTCACACATCAACACTAACTGACCACAGTAAAGATTTAGAACAAGGGACATGATTTTCATCTTTCTGGATGTTATTACATTCTGTCCCACTCCTACATCTGTATAAATATGCTTTATACCTGAGGCCTTAATACCATTGCATCTGAAGAAGTGAGTTAATGTCCATGAAAGCTCATGCAAAAAAAAAAAAAACCCCTCCAAAAACTATCTTAGAGGTGCTGCCACATTTCTTTTTTTCTCCCACTTCCTTCCTCCTTTTTATGCTGCAAGAGACTAAGGCCCCTTTCACACGCCAGTCCTGTTGCGAAATGGCCTTGGGAATGTCACACGATTGCAAGGACTGTTCCACATTATGACCTCGCAATTGCGTGACGCTCCTGAGGCCATTAAGGGGCAATCGCGCATTATATCATTTTCAGCTTATTGCCAAAAATGATACGCGATTGCACGTCTCTCCTATGCCCCACATGCACTTACCTTGTGTGCAGAGGCTCTGGATGTGCAGCCATCATGCTTCCTCTTGCAGCACAGCCTGGGAAAGTACCTGGCTGCACTGCGCTGCACTGCGGAAGGGGCAGAGTGCTTACGCATCCTTCTGACCAGCATGGAGCTGGTGCGGAGGGGAAGCGGAGGGAACGTGAGTGCCTCCCGGACAAGGCTTTTTGCGCGATTTCCGCGCGACACCAGCAGCACCAGGTAAGGTGTGAAAAGGGCCTAAGATGGTTACTCCTTTGAAAACTAGAACAAGAAGGTGGCTGGCAGTGCTCTTACAAAGTAGTCTGGGGTATCCGTGCATATCCATCTTGCTTTTCATTTGACTTATCTGTATGCCTAACAAATTTGTTCTATTAAAACTTCCCCTTCCTCCATCCATCCTGCTCTCTTTCCTTCAGGCTGTGTATATGAAATTCAGGCTGTGTATATGAAATACAATATTAAAAAAAAAGTATTGTGTTTGACATTTAGCCCTTAAGGGTCACAAAGAAGCACAGCTTGTCAGTGCATCTTCACTCAGAGCATTTCTATTAATAGCCTTCTGTGGACTAATTCACAAGCTGACACTTTTTCAGCTCTGGTTTGCTTTGGGTTTGGGCTTTTTCAGGGGAACAAGTATGAAATTTGACTATTTCATACTAGTGAGAATTAGGGGAAACTAGAAAGAACTTGGCACAAGAGCAGTACTAAAGAGAGTGTGTATGAGAAAACTTCAAGGGGCACTGGGTGAAAATTCATAGCCCTATCATTCAAAACTCTTTGGTGCATTGTGTAAGTATCCAAATATTGGGTGTCATTCAGTGACCAATTAAGAATCAGATTTTTGTTTTTTAGAAATCTAAACTAGACTAAACAGTTTAAGATGACATTTCCTTAAAGACCTTTATATCGCAGTGTTGTCATTGTTAAATTAGATTATATGCCTTTGTCAGAACTGTCTTTTTATGTTATTTTATTTTTGTACAGTGCCAGTGCACATTTGATGGCACTATGGAAGGAGGAGGGAAAGGAAGTAATAGTATGCCAGTTTATAATTCTGAGATTCCTTCTTTGTTCCTACTGACCCATAAATGTAAAAACTAATCCGCATGGGGTTTGCTGCTTGATACTACAGACCTCACAAAGCCATGAAGCAAAGCATTTGAGCCTCCCAAATATTAGTTAATAAAACCAAAACCAGTTGACTAGCAGAGCTCACATCTGATTTAATATCACAGACATGGAATTAAGGATGCCTCCTAAAGACAGGAGTTTGGACCTCGCTCTAGAGCTATGGAAAGGACCCCAATTTATCAGGGACTGGTTCAGACCCCCCTCCCCCTCCCCCACAAATGCAGACCAGAACTTTGTTTCAACATATTCAAAAGTTTGTATGTTTCTCCATTAATTAATGGAGAAATTGATGGAGAAACAGTCACTTTTGCTTTTTGACAGAATTGGATGAAATTTGCAGGGTGAAGTCCACTCTTTTATTCAGATGCAGTTGTAACACTTTACTTTCTTGGCAAAACTGGGTAAAATTTGCAGGAATCTTTTTTACTTTTAAGAAGATAAAGAAAGCTTCTCACCTCGGGCAATGGAACAGCTCATGTGCCACTGCCTTGACTGGAAGCTAGTGCTATAGAGACAAAACCAACTCTCTCTCTCTCACACACACACACACACACACACACACACACTTCCCTGCCCCCTGATCTACCGGTACTTTATAATCACAAACAGTGTGGAAATATTGTTTCAAGATTTATTTATAATAGGGCATTAGGCTGATCAAATGTACAGTTTTTCAATCTGGAGTTAGGCTTATGAGATGGGGTGGTCCTCAACCGGAATAAAAAAAAACAAACAGCATGATGTGATGTGTGCGGCTTTCTATATCTATGACCCCAGGCAGTAAATAGCAACTTTTATTCACCAGAATGGAGGACAGTTAATTAGAAACTGATAAAACAGGACATCTGGACATCTTATAAGAGCTTTAACTAGCTTACTGGGAAAAATCCATACACCACTTTTATAAAAATCAGCTGTCACAAAGAGTGAAATCATTGAAAGGAAGTACATATTTAAAGCCTTACCTCTATGTTGCAAAATGGTATCTGGGCTTTTAGATACTATTGTTTCTCAATAATTTCATTCTGTTTGTAGTCCATGTTCTGTATACTAGAATGATTGTGATTCTGTTCAATGCTGATGAAGCATAAAGTTTCTCCAGTGTATTTACACAACAGCAGTGTTGTGATGGCCATTCCAGGCTATTTGGATAGCCAGTTTGGCTCAGTGAGGAAGGTGAAGCTGTGCCCACATGCCAGGTTGGCTTTTATACAACCCTATTCTGCTGCAGACAAATTGAGAACTGATTATTTTATTGGGTACTTGGTATCTCCTTACACAAGCACATAAAGAGTGACATCAGTGTGGTGTCCCAAAAGCAAGAGAATTTCTTGAGACCACCCTAAGATTTTACAGTTAAACTGCTATTGTCTTAAATCAAGATCGAGAAAAGCATGTGCAATTATAGAATCAGACAATACTCTTGTACCCCCACATCTATCCAAATGACTTGCTACCACTGGGTCCCCAACAGTTACTTCACCAAATGTGAGAAACAGGGTGGTATGGGGAGGGATTGTATTACCAGGCCAAAAGCACAATAATCCTGGTCAGTTATCTCTATTGTGTAGATTCATGTTTGTTCTCAGCTGACATTTTTACCATCCCCAGGCTTTATTTGAAAAATCAAGATTTAGGTAACCACATAGGCCCTTTCCGCAGCTCACCTTTTCTTGTCGCTGGGATGTGGGGATTGCGTGAGCAGCCTCCAGTGAGAGGCTCTCACGTCCCCACTGCTTCAGCTCCGCACGAGCTGCCTGCTCCTGAGCAGGCAGCATGAGAGCCCCACCTCTTCCTTTCGCAGCGCAGCCTGGGAGTTTCCCAGGCTGTGCTGGGGCAGGAAGCACGACTGCCACAGCTCTGGAGGCTCTGCATGCACGGCAAGTACGCGTGGGACCCTGGAGCAATGTGCGATTGCGCACCATTTTGGGCTGAAAGCCAAAAATGAAAAAGTGCATGAGCTGTGTCTGCCCTACCCTGGAGTGTTGTGCGATTGTGAGTGTGTCATGCAGCTCACTCCTCACAATCGCGCAATGCTCCAGGCACCCTTTCGCATGGCAAATGCCATGTGAAAAGGGTCATAATTGTGCTGCAGTCCTAGTTCTGAGTCAAATGTCTGGGCTGGAAATGAAGCTCTAAATGATATTGATGTGGCAGTGGATCACGTTTAAAGCAAAAGTGGTTGTAGTTAATGCACTCTAAATCTGAAGAGGAAGTGGGACTAATTTTGGCTCATGTTCAGATCAAAATATGATTATTCCAATCAAAATTTCTGATTAAAATATGTGGCATTAAAATTTCCATGTTGTGATACATTTGGAGTCATTTTTCCATGTCTGGCATAGACAAAGAGCTTGAAACTACAAATCCAATGTGGCAAATACCCAGCTAAGCTTGTAGCTGATCCAAAATAATCATTCCTCAAAGAATGATCTTTGCAGGCATTTCTAGAAGTAGAATTACATTGGGATTGCTGGGATTTATAGGCTGATCTCCCAGGAATGCTTACTTTCTCCTTGATGGTACGTCTGTTTAGTTGTAATGGTGCCTACAAACAAGATATTCATGAAAACAATGCACACAATTTCCTATACAGCCACAAGGGTGTGCACATCAGTACCCCGACCCTACACTTTTTAGAAGGAAACATTTTCCTTCACTTTTCGTCTGTGGGACCACTATGTAAAAGTACTCCATCTAAATGTGGGAGATTGACACTGAGAGATAGTGACTTGCTCAAGAACAATTGGTGAGCAGTCCATTGTTGCTGCTGTTGTTTACCTTCACATGGATTCTGACACATGTATGGTTTCTTTGACAAGATGACAAGATCCCCTTTCTTACCCACTGGCTTTTGGCACTTCTTCACAAAAATTATTTTTTATGCACAAAACTTATTTTTGTGAAAAATGTTTTGTGCAGAAAACAGAGTATTTTGCATAGATCCACTGTTTTGTGTGCAAAGGCTCTTCAACCTTTGATAGTCTGAGCCATCTCATTCATTCCTCTGAACACCTGAATAGGGCTAACACTGAACTAGATGCACCAATAATCTGATTCACTGTAAAGAAGCTTCATGTGTCTGAAGATGCTCTCACAATGAGTTCATTATATTTGGTAAGGGAATTCTGGAAAACCTGGTCTGAGCCATCCTTCAGGGGAGAAATGTGTGCAGCATTGATGATCTAATACCTATCTTGAGTTATGTGGCTTTTAATTTTACCAGCACTATTAATAGTTTTCATTTTTATCATTTCCAGGACCCATTTTAGAATGTGAATTCATGTACCTATTCTACTTCTCTTGGTTGGGTTGGAGGAAAAGACCTCAATCATGATGTATGCACAGACTAGAGGAGCAGTCCTTTTATAGGCATAAAGAAGGCTGGGTTATATTTTGAGAAAGAGACAATTTGTAACCCTGCTGAAATGCAACATTCCAGACAAGCCCTTGGAGAGTTTCAAAGCTCAATGTTGGCAGTTCTTTCCCTCTAAGAATGTGAACGCTTAATGCTGGTGCTTTACAGAGTGACTTGATAAAGAAAGCATGGAGAAAAGGAAGAAGAAGATTGTTACTGGGCTGTGTCAGAGCAGAGAATGGGAAGGAAAGTCAATGCAGGGCTCCGGTGGTTCTCTTAGTCTCTGTATCCATTGCCAGCACTAAACCAAGGCTCCTAACAGCCATTATTAATAAAGTTGTACCCATGTTTTATTCCAACAAGAAGCTTGTTTGTGTTTTGGTTCTCTCTCCTCTTCTCCCAATGAAAAACCTATTTGATGGACAACCATGGAATAATGAGACCAGACACAGAAAGTTGGGTTAAATAAGGACTGCTTTATTTGAGCTAACCTATTTAAGTTGGCCTGGAAATAGAACAAGAGGGAGGAGCAACTTGATGTGAGTCCAGCTGAGGCCCAGGTATCACCACATGACTACCTCCTCAGCTTTTTCTTAAGCTTAGTTCCTTTCCCCCACCAGGCTGACCAACACAGCCCTCATCCCCTGTTGCAAGTCCCACAGGAACAACCTATGTCCTCTGACAAATGAACATCATCAGCCTTGTAGAGCTCTGGCCATCAGAAACCTATGGCAGGATGCTGGAGAAAGTACTCCAACTCTTTTATGGAATTCCCTATTTATCCTCCTTCAGGCAAAATCAATACTTCAAGGATCACCCTCCCCCCACATCTTGGGGGGGGGATAGCAAAAAACAAGGGAAATTCCAGGTCAATGACTTTGGATAAGCCAATAAGCACTCAAAGGTATAAAATCAGGGCCTTGCACTTCAGCAGAATCAAGACATTCTTACCAAGGTGAATGACTAAACCATGACTAAAACAGGGTCCTCCAACAGAAGAGGCAACAAAACATTCCACTGGAGGCCTCTTCTCCCAAGCCACTCCACAGTAGCAACATTACTCAACATAAGTTGAGTCCCAAAATGGCAACTTCAGGCCTGGTGAGCTGATCAGTAATCCATACTATGGCTGCAGATTAGGCCTTAATGTCTCACCAAACAGCACCTGGGAACTAACAGAAAATGTCATGGGCTTCCAGGACCTAGACTCAGAGTCTGAGGCAACAGAACCTGCTCTGAGCTTTGGCACAGAGACTGCTACAACAGAACCTGCAGAGCAGACAGTACCACTACCCACCCCAGGGACAGAAGTGTCAGCTCCAGCAGGGAGCCTTGCTCATTCTGACACAGGGAATGATCTATCCATACCTACCTTTGCCCAGCGTAGAAACCAAATGGGTCTCCTGCATCACTCCCAGCGAATTTATGCCAAGCACCAATTAATCAGGCACCAGCTGCACTGATCCTGGAACCTATAAGAACTGAGCCTTTCCCCTCTAGCTTTTGTCAGCAATCAACTGACCATTTGTCCTGTGCATGCTTCTGTTTGCTTCCCTTGCTTGTTTTTCTGCCATTTGACCTGTGTTTATATTGCCTGCTGTTGATTTATGTACATTGCTGGGATCATTGTTTGCTTCTCATTTGTAAGGTTGTTTTCTTCCTAAAGTAAACTGACTAATTGCTTAATTACCTGAGCTTCTTAACCTGTATTATCAGCTTCTCTTGGCTGCCAGCACAGACCAGGCGCGGACAGAAAAGACAAACAACAACATTAGTACATCATAATGCCTTCAAAACCTAAGATGACATACATACCTTAATAGCCTCTTGCTCCACCCCCATCACATGCAGCCTTCTGTGTTCAAATCTTTTTATTCAAAATTCACAATTCAAACTTCAAACATATTCAGAATTCAAATTTCAAAATTTTACATTCTAATTCTCATCACAAATATCCTCATCCTCATCAATCACGTGCAGCATTCTAGCACCCAGCAGCAAAAGCAAGGCACCTTGGTCTCTGTCATGAGGGGCATCAAACTCCTACCCTTCCCTGCAGCGTCGTTCACCACATAGATCCTGGTACGTATTCTCATTCCATTATTTTATATACTATGTTTAGAACAAATGCATTCTGATCAATACAGCAAACAGAAAATAAACTGAATTCATTGTACATAAAGTATCTATCACTAACCACAACAGCTATGCTGTAAAACAGCTCTGTTGTTTTATGAATGCCTCATATTAATAATATAATTATCCTTGTTTATACTTTCTGCATATTATTGTTCTCTAATTTCACAGTTTATCATTTCTCTCTCTCTCTCTCTCTACACACGCACAGAGAGAGACAGACACAGAGAGAGAGAGAGAGAGAGAGAGAGAGATGTTTATGTATACCTTCAGCTTAAGGTAGCATTAATTGCATCTGACAAAGCAGAGCTTGAAATTAACTACTCACAAAAAACAACAATAACAACAACCCTACTTTCTTGTAGTGCATTAAGGCTATAATTTAATGTCAGTTTTTAAAGTAACTCTCTCTGTGGTATAACAGAAACCTTTAAACATCACTTTTACCATTATGAGAGCATGAGGGCCTGCTGAATGGTGGAGGAGGAACATCACATGGGGCAAGTGCTGGTTCATGTTATGCACTGTGCTCTTGCCTCATGCTTCATTGTGGATGCTGATGTGATAACGATGTGGATGGGAGGAGAGCAGACAGTAGTGGAGAGAGAACAAAAGGAGAGGCTGAGAGAGCAAGGTCACAAGATGAAGAGAGAAGGATGAGAACAGTGGATTCTGGACTGAGAGGTGGATGAAGAGAATCAGAAGCAGACAGTTGCTCCCCCTGAAGCTAGGGGAGCAAGGAAGGGGCTGTTAATAGCAAGCAAAGCCAAAAACATTTCCCTCTTGTGGATGTGGAGCTGAAACAACAAGATGTGCAAAGGACCATTCTAGTGTTGCTGTGAAGATGTTATTGCTGCTGCTGCTGCTACTGCTTTTGTTCCTGCCATTCAGGCATGGATTTGGGCTGCATTCATGATCTTACACATTCGTTTTACCTTCCTTCTGTGTGGAACAGGAATGTGCTTCTAAATAAATGAACTTTGTTTATTGATTGCCCTTGCTTTCCGTTTTGATAACACAAGCCATTTGATTCGCTTTCATTCTGTGAATGGGAGCTGCAACAGAAGAACAAGTTTCTAAACAAGTATTTCTGTGTATTGTTGTGGGGGACTGATAGGTTCTAGCAATGATGTTATGCCAGTCTCTCATAAATTCTGTGGGCATTTTGTAAAAAACTTTGTACTCTGTGTATGTGTATTTTTAATGTTTCCTTCAGCTTCAGAAATATATTTGGTACTACAGACCAAGGGCTTGTAACATTCCAGTATTTTTAGAAAAAAACTGACTTTGGGGAAAAATAATTATTTTTGAGAAATGTGAAAGTGTTACTGCTTATGGCACCTATAATAGCAAGGTACTGTTATTGGACCTTGGAACAATACGTGTAACCAATTACTCCTGAAAAGTAATTTTCCAGCCCCTGATGAAATAGACTGCAGCCTATGAAAATTTTGCCATAACAAAATGGTTAGTCATTAAGGTACCACAAGACTCTTTACTCTTTTTGCTTCACACTCTCTGGAAAATAAAAAGTCAGTTCATTTAAAGAACATCAAAGCATATAATTTATAAATAAGTATAACACATACAAATATTTTTACTTATTCAACTAATAGGTTTGATACCAATAATATTAACAGTACACTCAGTACACTATGGAAATTCATAGTAATTCAGCAGGAGTATTTTAAAGAAAAGAGAGACAGCATTGGGTAGTGGTTTGAATGTTGGACTAGGACACTAAAGGACCAAGGTTTGAATTTCTACTTGGCTATGCAAACCCACTATGTGATTTTGGGCAAGTCACAATCTCTTAGCCTCAAAGGAAGACAAATTCCTTCATAGGTTCACCTTAGGGTCACCATAAGTCAGAAATGACTTGAAGGGACACAGTAATAACATTTTAAAGGGGAAAAAAAATCACTGATCACTCACAATAATTGCATGGCCAGAGAGCTACACTGCAGTTGCTTGGAATTAATGGTGTAGAACAGCGGTTCTCAACCTGTGGGTCACGACTCCTTTGGGGGTCGAATGACCCTTTCACAGGGGTCGCCTAAGACCATTGGAAAACTCATATTTCCGATGGTCTTAGGAACCAAGACACTGCTCCTCTATCTGTCTCCAGGCGGGTCCAACGACATGCAGATACGCCCACATATGAGTACCCGGCATGATGACATCATCGCGCCAACCCCATCACACACACCCCGTACAAATACAGGTGTATGAGACAGGGTTGGCGCCATAATGTATTTATGTGGCCCAGTCACACATGTGTAGACAGCAGCTACTGTGTAGAGAGCAGCTACTGTGTTGAAAGCAGCTACTCTGTTAAAAGCAGCTACCGTGTTGAAAGCAGCAGTATTGGAGGTAAAACGACACTATTTGTAATTAGAAATAAATATTTCACAATATATAATTACATATTGTTTTTGTGATTAATCACTATGCTTTAATTATGTTCAGTTTGTAAGAATGAAAATACATCCTGCATATCAGATATTTACATTACGATTCATAACAGTAGCAAAATTACAATTATGAAGTAGCAACAAAAATAATTTTATGGTTAGGGGTCACCACAACATGAGGAACTGTATTAAAGGGTCACGGCATTAGGAAGGTTGAGAACCACTGGTGTAGAGTAATAGCTGAAATTTGCAGTGTTTTGATTTCTCCTGATACCTGAAATATAACCTGGTTACAAATGAAACTGACTGTAAACTGTGGTTATCCTACTAAGCTTACTTTTGCTCCTTCACGAGGAGAAGCACACTTGAGGGCAAGATGAAGCAAGGCTGTTTTACAGGTAGTGACAGTTTCCGCACTAGCCTAATTTAGCACTATTATTCCACTTTCAACATTTGAGGCCCCTCTCTAAACTGCAAACCCCAGGATTTCTTAGGATGTTGAAAGTGGAATAATAGCGCTATAACAGGCTAGTGCGGAAAGGGCCAGCATCACAGGCCATTTCTGCACTAGACTGTTATAGTACTGTTATTCCAATTTCAACATTCTGTGGAATTTTGGGGTTTGTAGTTTATTGAGGCCAAAGAGCTCTTTGGCTGAGAATTCTAAAGTCTCCCTCCCTAAATTGCAAACCCCAGGACTCCATAGGACACTGAGAGTGGAATAATAGCATTATAACAGTGTAGGGCAGAAATGGTTACAGTTGTAGAAATCTTTCCCAAAGAAAGCCCCACTGGCCCTCTGCCTGAAAGGTTTTAGGCAGCATTGGCTGCACATTTATTTCACTAGGCTTTTAAGGTTCTGAAAAGTTTTTTCTTCTTCTACGTTTCTTCTATTGTTTGATGATAATTTTAAGTGATTGTTTTAATGATTTTACTGCTCCCAATGTTTATACAGTTAAACCATATTTTTATTGTTGCACTTTTGAGGCCCTTTCAGTGCCTGAAAGGAGTTACATAACTTTTTATGTACATTTGAAAATTATATATATATACTGGCTATTACCAAATAGCCTTTTGGTTACAAGGATTCAAAGGAGCCTGTAAAATATATATTGAGCAAGAAATTGGTGGACAGAATATATGTCCCTCAAAAAGAATATGACAGGCTAGTCATGTCTCTTTTTTTAAGAAACAATTGTTGGGCAAGAGACAAGTGTTTTGGGTAAAAGTACAGTGAGCTAGACCTATCTCCCTCAGGTGTAATAGCCAATTCAAATCTCCTTGGGGCTAGAGTTTGCTAAGCTATAAGTATCTAGCCTTATGCATTATTCCATCATTATTACTTGGTCAATGAATTAGCCTACAGCCAATGATGGGGTAGTAAATTTTGAGCTGGAGGTGCTTATAATGAAACACTCCTAGCTCAGTAATGGTCCTTACCTTGGGTTGTGTTGGTTCAATCAGTAAAACACACTGAGATTTAATAAAAGATTTTCAGCCTACTGAAATGGAAACTTAGCTTTTAAAGATAAAAACCATACTCAATATGGCTTCCATTTTGGATTAAATTGCTAAGGCCTGCATGCTAACAGTTTTAAGTTTACATAAATGTTTGAATTGCCAGCAGGACACAAAGTTTGGGAATAACAACTTGCAACAAGTTAATTAATTTCTAACCAGTTATTTAATGTGATAGACATAGCAAAGTTACAAGTAATAGCAGAATTATTTTATTAGTGTGACACGTAACAGTTTCTATTTGTTTTCAAAAGTTACTTTTAAGAGGCATTTTGATGTTATGAAATCATATGCCATCCTTTTATGAAGCTCTTTTTTCTCCCTCTTCCCTTCTCAAAACAAACAAACAAACAAAAAACACACACAACCAAGAATAGAAAGAAATGCAAAAGTAACGGGTAGTGCAGTAGATGACCAGAGGCGTATCTAGCATAAACAGTGCCTAGGGCAAGCATGGAAGTTGCCCCCTATCTCCAGGGCCACTTGCTCCTCCCCCTCTTCTGGCACACAATAGCACCCAGGGCACATGTCCCACTTGCCCTGCCCTAGATACACCTCTGCAGATGACACAATAAATGAAGAGAATGTGTTATTTTCTAAACATGTTGGCCGGAATGCTTTATGAAAGTTATGCACTAAAGACTGTTACATATTCATGATCCCTACATGTTCCCAAGTTTGGGGCTATAAAGGGATCAGGAAAGTTGCTTCAAAGCAATTGACAAGGGTCCATTCTGCTATCAAGCAGGAAGAAGCTGCCTGACAACCCTGACCCCTCTCACATGAGCAATCTCCATTGCAAGGGCAAACTGCAACAGAGGTCCTGCTTGTGCCTGGCACAAAAGGAGGGGATGGAAGAGGCAGTCAGCTGCTCCCCAAATGACAGGGGAACAGACCTTCAAAGTGGCTGCTTCCCAGTAAGTGGGGAGGGGGGGTCAGGCCAGGAACCACTGTGTAGCCCTGTAACTACTGCGTTTTCACACATGTATCTCCCATATGGGATCTGGACTGTAATGAGTAACAGGGTTACTGTACTTCCAAAAATAACTTTCTAAGCTCTTACATGTAGTGGGCACTCTGAAAAAAAAAGAAAGAAAGAAGCATCCACCTTCTGCTTGCCTATTTCTTCATTTTTTCCCCCACTTCTTTTATGGTTATCTGTTCCAAACAGCAGTACTACATGAAAACCATATTATCACCTCATTTGTTTGCCAGAGCCAGGAGACTTTACCTTGTCACTCCAACAGATTACATTATTGATACATTATTGATATGCAGATAAACCATACTACTAGCAGAGAAGAGCAAAGACTTGGAACAATTATGGAAGAAAGTCAAGGATGAAAGTGCAAAGGTAGATTTACAGCTGAACATTAAGAAAACGAAAGAAAAAAAATGACCACAGATGATACACATAACCTTAAAGGAGACAAAGAAGACCTCAAAATACTTCAAGATTTTCCATACTTTGGCTTAGTCATTAATCAGAATGGAGACTGCGGTAAAGAAATCAGAAGACTAGGACTTGGGAGGGCAGCTATGAAGGAATTAGACAAGATTCTGAAGTTGTAAAGATATGTCATTGAGTACTAAAGTTAGGATTGTTCATGCCATTGTATTGCCAATTTCTATTTATGGCTGTGAAAGCTGGACAATGAAGAAAGCTGATTGGAAGAAAATCAGCTCATTTGAAATGTAGTGCTGGAGAAGAGTTCTACAGACACCCTGAATTGCTAAAAAAAAAAAAAAACCCACACAAATGAATGGGACCTAGAGCCAATCAAGCCTGAACTTTCCCTGGAAGCCAAGGGGACTAAACTGAGGCTATCATACTTTGGCCATATTAGAAGAAGACATGGCTCACTAGAAAAGACAATGCTTGGTAAGGGAGAAGGCAGTAGGAAAAGAGGAAGACCACATTACAAATGGATAGACTCAGTCAAGGAAGACACGTCCCTGAATCTGAAAGACATCTAGCAGGGCAATTGATAACAGAGTGACTTAGAAGTCTCTCATTCATAGGGTCATCATGAGCTGAAGCTGATTTGACAGCAATTGACAACAACAAGAATGCTAAATTGGGACTTAGAAGATCCAGGCTGTAGTCCCCATTTAGCCATGAAACTGAATAGGAGACCTTCCACTGGTCATTCTCTCTCAACCTGATTTACCTCACAGGATTGCTATGAGGGTAAAAGTAGTAGTAGAAAAACTATGTACACTACCTTGATTTCATGAGAGGAGAGGTGGAATATAAGTTAAACACATTAATACCTAAAATGATTTACTGAATTATGTATTGCTTTAACCTTACCTCCCAGCCTTCCTGGGATAGACAGTTCTGCTGTATGTATCACTACATCATATGTTGCTAGATCCCCAAATCACTCTTGAAGTAGAGTTCATCAGAATTACTAGGATTGCTCATGTTTTCCTCTCTCCATGGGCCATTGCCTTGAGATTGTCTCTTTCCATTCCACCCCTTTACAAATAGACTCAAGTACAGGGACTCAAGCTGATGAGCTACTCTGAGGGGAATTCCCACTCTCACGGACTCTCAAAATAAACGTCTTTGGCTCTCCATAGAGAATCTGTGGGGAAAGATGAATATTGGTAGGTGATAATCCTGCAAGACATTTAAGGATCATATTTTCCATTCAGCAGTCGAGGGAAATTCCTCTTCTTTTTAAGACACTTAAGTAAAACACATTCTTTTTATTTTCAGGAGTATGTCAAGTCTTTTGTAACAGATTAACTAAAATTTCAGCCTTAACCCAGCCTTCCTGGGTAGCCTGAAACATTTTATGTCATTATTATGATTTCTCAAATAAATGGCCAAAATTTTGTACACTTACTGCACATTAGTCTGTCACAGTGCATGTACCTGCAGAACTGCAAACTGGCTGTAATTAGAATGATATTCAGTGTCTGGGCTATGTCATGCTGTCTGAAGGAATTATTGTCCTAAGATTTCCTTTCGCCTTGAATGGACATGAGAGGGTGCTGTTGGATTTAGTGTGTCAAGCAAGAGAGACAAATCTGAGTGAACACAGCTTTGTTATCTGCACTGTATTGAGCTTGGTAGTCTCATTAAATTTTATTTTTAAAAAACCATGCTTTTCTGTTATAAAAAAAGAACCAGTGATTAGTTCAAGATGTAAAAGCTTCTGTTCAGCTAGTAAGTAATCATGGGGGTTATATGAGTTGCTGGTCTCTTATCACTTTTCATGGTAGAATGTGAAAGACTGCAGACACATTAATAGACATTGCAGAAAAGGAATATTTTGGTCAGGATTATTTTGCATAGATGCATGGAAAATAATTTGCTACATATGCAATTATGAATTATTTTCAAGGGTTGTTCAGGTCCTCAAATACTGATGTTCAGAAGTTATATCTTATTTTATCACATTGTCATTTATATTTGTATCCTGCATTTTTTCAATGAGTTCAAGGTGGTATATATCACTCTCTTACTTTATCCTCATAACAATCCTGTGAGGTTGGTCAGCCTGAGAAACAGAAACTAGCCCAAATGCAAAGCTTGGGAGCCTTATTGTTTGGACTACAACTTTCACATTCTAGAAGGTATGGTCATTGGTGATTCTGGGAGTTCTAGCCCAAAAAAGTTTTCTTAGCTCTCCCTAAGTGACTCCAATCATCTCATAAATGTGCTACTACAAGTTCTATCATGCATGCCACAATATTTATCATCACAGCACCTTAGCTGTTTGGTTCTCAATGAGGAGCAAAGAATAGTATGTCAGGCTATACAGTACAGTTCCCCAACATGTTTTACAACACTTGCACATTTGCTGAAAGGAAGAAAAGAGGTGCAGTTAGGCAACTTTAAACTTGGTACTTAATGATCTTACACAGTGGGGATGTATAACTGGGAATTTATTTTTTACTTATTTCAAAATATGGTGCACCACCTCAACCCTCTTGCATTTTTGTGAGGAAAGACTTTCTGCTCATTTTATCAACTGGAGCCCTGGGGTTCTGCCCCACTACAGAAGCATTCCAGTCTCCAAAAGAATTAAGCTTCTTTGAAGTTTCCTCACATGAAATGCATTTTTGAATGGTCCCTAATAGGAGTGTTGTCAGGTTTTTGAGTCTAACTAAGTACAGTGTATGGGGGATGCTTCTGAGGGCTCATGCCATGTGTGTTAGTCCCAATATAGGGGGCAGGGACATACTCACTTTAGACATTTGATCCACACTGGTATCGTCTGAGACTCTTGCTGTGTTCTGATTTGAAGATTCAATGTATGCTTTCAAATGATGATTTTAGTGCAACGTTGTTCTCCACGAAGAAAGGAAACAGTGAGATTCAGTTTCAAGAAGAAAAATGCCTTCCCAAATGCAAGCCAGTTTCCTTAGCTTTCCAGAAAACTATAAAATTCTCAACAGCAGTCTTAGAAGTGCAGTCTTTAAAAAAATCTACAAAATTAGTAAAAGTTATTTCTAACAAACTGGCCTGTGTTCTGGACTTTATGGGTCAATTATAGATTGATCTCTGATGGGTCAATAATCAAAATCAATTTTGATTTTATGGATCAAAAACACTTTTGAGGCAGGAAAACAACATTCTGTTTTATAAAAAAGATAAACAAAATAAAAACACTCTACTTCAGAGCTTGAGTTCTTATTCCATGTTTCTCTGGCATTCCACTTTCTTTCATTTCTTTCTTCTCAATTACACTTAGCCAAGGCAGCTGTATTTATATCTGTGCTTCCGTTCCAGATGGGAGTGAGACATTAATAAATATTCAGGTTGTAGATGGACACAAACAGTACTATATGCTTGGTTCACTTCAGCCTCTACAGTATCAGTTCTTTTACATTTTATTATGCTTCTGGTTTTCATTGTTTTAATTAAGTCAGATGTGGAACATTGTACATCTCTCCTTTCCTTCCTTATGCAATATTCTTTTATTCCATATTTAACAACTTCTATGCCACTGCACCACACATCTCCAGAGGGTTTTGTGAATAGGAGGTGAGACAAGGGAGTGGAGCTGTGGGGGAGATTTGCTTGCCTCAGGCTTGTTAACTTGAGCATACTCTCTCTTTCTCAAATTTGTTTTCTCAGCTGGTGGCACACTGCAACACTGCCTCAATGCCATCAAGTCCTGTGGTGAGCCATTTCATATGGGATCTGAAGACGTTTTTAAGGCAGAGATGGAGGTAGAAGAAAAAGAGAATTTAATAACAGCTTAGAGGCTGGATCTCTGTATTTGCTTAGCATATGGAAATATGCACTGTATAAACATTGCACATTCCACCTGCTGAAATATTTGCCAAAACTGTTCACAAAAGGGAATTGCTGTTTTAAAGAATGAACATCTTCACTAAGCATTCGTCATTGGCCTAATATGCAAGCCCACTGCCTCTGCCCTCCAATCTACAGGTTAAAAAAAATGCATAACTCTTTTCAATAGGAAGTTTCCTAATTCAATTCTTATTGCCATGTCCAGGCCAGCTGAAGGCTTTGTGCCGCCTGAGGCAAAGGGCAAGGCAGTGCCCCTCTCCCGTTCCATGTTTAGAAGCTCACCAGACTGACAGCTGGATCTTATTGTTTATTAATTGATTTTTAGAAACATATGCATACCACTGCTCATTTGCACACACACCCCAAATATTTATAGCAGTAAACTCTTACATAGAACAATAAATTAATCTAGCAAAATCATGATCACATCGTGCAACTTAGGTGAGAGCTCCAAACAGCTTGTGGTTGAGGGAAAGATTCATTTTCAATAAAGACCTAAAACATAGTAGTATTGACATTTGGCATACTGCTAAGGGGAGATCATTCCACAGGCTGGGTGCTACCACAACAAAGGCCTGTCTTCTTGTCACTGTGAAACAGAAATCAACAAACCCCAGTAAGGACAACTATCCTGAATATTATAGCAGCCTGGGAGGTTGCCGACAGGGTGAGGGGATAAGTAAACTGCTCCTGAATTATATACAGCTTTGTATACTACTACCAGTATCTGAAGCCTGGACCCTTTTTGCACGGCATTTGCCATGCAAAAGGGTCTCTGGAGCGTTGCGCGATTGCGAGGAGCGTTTCAGATGACGTCCTCACAATTGCACGATGCTGCTGGGGCCGGCAAGTGCCGATCACACACTATTTCATTTTTGGCTTGTAGCCAAAAATGGTGCGTAATCGCGCATCGCTCCAGGGCCCCG
Source organism: Ctenosaura bakeri (assembly GCA_948474755.1). Taxonomy (NCBI): domain Eukaryota; kingdom Metazoa; phylum Chordata; class Lepidosauria; order Squamata; family Iguanidae; genus Ctenosaura; species Ctenosaura bakeri. The sequence continues at coordinate 86,172 of CAOLHI010005023.1, read as the reverse complement.
CGTGCACTTACTGTGTGTGTGGAGCCTCTGGAGCCACAGCGCTCTTGCTTCCTCCCCCAGCCCAGCCTGGGAAAATGCCTGGCTGCGCTGCAGAAGGAAGAGGCAGAGCCCTCACATTGCCTGCCGGCCAGCAGGCAACAGCTGCAGAGCTGAAGCAGCGGGGACATGAGAGCCTCTCGCAAGAGGCTGGTCGTGTGATCCCCGCGCCCCAGTGCCAAGAAAAGGTAAGTTGTGGAAAAGGCCTCAGTTTGGTAGCAGATGGGCAGCTAAGATGGATCCTTTAGCATATATGTAATAAGTGAATAGTGAGGCATCCCAGTATATAACCAAGCCACTCCATCCCGCCTTAGTTGGAACTCAGAGCCAGCTTGAAGGATAGTCCCACATAGACCAAATTAGAGTAATCCAATCTCGAGGTTATCAGTGCATGCAGGATGCTAGCTGAGCTACTTCTAGGAATTAATGAACCATATATATATATATATATATATATTTGCAATCATGTCATCCTCAGTGATGAAAAATGTCTTAGTATATGATTTTCCTCATTCATGTCTCTTCCATTTACCATGCTTTGTTTTGTGATAATTATTAGCAGGTAAGCACGGATTTAACTTGCAAGTTTGAATGCTGAAGCACGTATTTCTAAGGAAATCCCACTATAGAGGTGAAATTGATTAATAGTAAAGAATGAACATTTCCTTTAACATCTAGTTTGTCCTATAAGTGAAGTGCCTATATTCTCTCCTACCCTGACATAATGAAGGAAAAATTACTGGGTAACTCTGATCATTACACATGTTTTAATTATTCATAAATGAAGAAAACTGAAAGGTTGAGCACATAATTTTGCAGGAGGTGATGTTTGATTCCTGACAGCTGTGGAATCCTTTGGATGGATCCTTACAAAGCAGAAATTACCAAAAGCATAAGTAAAAGTATGCATAACAGACTATTTTCCAAGATACAGCTAAGCAGAATTTGAGTGCACTTAGTATTCTGATTTCTCCATAAACTAATCAAGAGAACAATTTATTGGGTTGGAAACCTGTAAGCAACTTCGTATTGCTAGAGTACAACTTCCATTATCCCCAAACACAGGCCATGCTGGCTGGGATTGATGGGAACTGAAGTCCAACAACTTCATTACTCCACCCCTGGATTAAGAGAATACACTGGGAGAAAAGGAATCCTGACTCATGGAATATTGTCAATCCTGTGGTGTATTGCAGCTGGAGAGTAGAGAGGCTGAAAAACAAATTGGTTTGATTCATATCTCACTACAAAATTTTTCATTTTTTTCACCTTCCACAATTGGGAATAGCACCTTTCCTCAGAAACTCATAAAATTCATGAAGTTTGTGATGTGTTTCATAGGAGAAAGTGAGCTGAAACCATGTATTATTTTTAAAAATATGTCCATAATCAAAATACCATATATTTGAACACAGGTCTCAAATATGATTTAGTCAATAGAAGGCAAGCTTTAAAATGTGAATATTAATGAAAATGAGCATGAAAATTTGTACATTTAGGAGAAATATGAACAAAATATGTGTGAATTTCCAAGCAGCAAGACAAAACATTATCTTGCAACCTGATACAGAACTCAAATAAGATAAGAAGTGCTAGTCGGATTCTAATAAATGCAACAAACACAGATCTGATAGATTTTCACATCCTTAAACATGGTTTTAAGTGAGTTCAGAGTTCATAATCTTAGCCGTGAGAGTCAGCATAATACGATGGTTTGAGCATTGGACTACAACTCTGGAGACCAAGCTTTGAATCCCCGCTCTGCCATGGAAACCCATTGGATGACTTTGGGCAAGCCATACTCTCTCAGCCACAGAAGGCAATGGCAAGCCCCTTTAGAACAAATCTTGCCAAGAAAACCCTCATGATAGGGTCAACTTAGGTTCACCATAAGCCCGAAACAACTTGGAGGCACACAACAACAAACTCTTCTCCATTAAATCATTCCATTTCTCATGAAGGCCAGCCCTGCAACTAGGCAGAATATGTGCAACCCAACAGGCCGCAGATGCCGGGGATCAGCAGAAGCAGCATCTTCTCTGTTACTCCAAAACTCCACAATACTTTCCCTCTGTTTGAGGGCAGAGCTGAGACTTCTAAGCAAGGCTGTTGTCTCCATTATGGTCAGTGTCACTATCCCTTTTCCAATGTTGATAAAAGACATTGTAAGTGTGTGCCTCAGAAAAGAAGCTGTCTAGGACTGACCTGGCTAACTTTTGTGATGATTGTCTCTCTAGCTTAGCACATCTTCCCACAATCTGTGCTGTAGCAACAATGCTACCAGCTTAATTTAGAGGGCTGTTATTCAACTTACAATACATGTAAAAGTCTTCTGTGCTGTGGAATGTGTTATATGGATGCTAAAAACAAGTATTACTCTTTCTTTCCTTATTTAGTTTTTAAAGAAAAAAAAATCCCCTGTCTCACATCCCTTACTGCCCTCCAAAATGCACAACAGCCTGAAAATGTACTTTGAGAGTTGTAATCTAGAAAATAAGTTTCCCAAACTCTTGTGTTCTTGTTCCCCTCTTCCTAAGGGCAAAGCTGTGGGATCCACCTGTTTTGGAACCCCTAAACTAAGCTGTTGCCTCAATTATGGTAGGTGTCAGAAGGCTCCCGGCCAGAGTACACACATACACACACACACACAACCATGCTCTAATGTACACTCTAAAGAACGTATGAGCTTGTTTACAAAGCAAGACCATGTGCAACTGATTTTGCAGCTTGCAGTAAGCATATTTCCCTGAAAAATGTTTTGCCCTTTTTCTTCAATTGTTCATGCCTGAAAAGTGAATCATGCACAAATATCTTTGGTACGTAAAAACACCCTTCCCCTTTCTGCTCAGCAGGGTGACCATGCTTCAGGGACTAAATGTGGAGACAGAGAGGGAGGAGGAGGTAAAGGAAATAAATAATTCTCTCCACCCTTCCAGGCAGAAAAAAGAAGTTCTAGTAATCAGTCAGATGTAAGAAGGTCAAATTAACAATAACAAAAGGTGCGGCATAATGAAGTGACGGGTGTAGTCCCAAGTAGAATGCCAGAGTCTCTTGTCAGCAGAAACAAGAATAGAAAGCAAGGTAAATGATGTCACCAGGAGATGAGTTTTAATCCCCTTAAGGCAGGTGGTTTTCTCTTGGAAGGTATTATTGCCATGTTATTAATGATTGAATTCAAATCGTGTCTGGCTCTACAGTTCTCAACATTAATCCTACAGAGGCGTTCACCTTGCACTGAACACATAAATTGGGGTGTGAACTGTGTTGTGTTTCAGGTTCTGGTGAGCTGCAGCTCCCAGCATTCCTCACTACTAGCTATGGTTGTTAGGATTGATAGGTAATGCAGTTCAGCAACATTTGGTGCACCATTCCATTCTTTCTCCTGAGCTAGATACAGTGGACATCAGCCCAGGATATATTTAAGTGGGTGAGTATGGGGCAGCAGCTGAGGCTTGCTTATGTATATGTACTCATTATTCCCTAAGAAAAGGTCATGGAACTAGAACATCAAGTATGCTTTCAAAAGGATAGCATTTCCTCAGAAACAGCCAGAAATAAGATACCATTTGGTAACTTTGCTAATCCATTAGATATACATTGGGCAATCAAGCTATTATTTGGAACATTCTTCAAACAAGGAAACAATATCCCACTGAGTTTAGGTGTGGTTTATTCTCAGTCAAAATATAACTTTTCAGCAGTTTTAAGCTGATCTGCAAGTATATGAGCCTTTAAACAGGAACAACCAGAAATCTACTTGTTACACTAATAGCATTTTGATGTTAATCATGGTATGATCCAATAACTTAACGTTTATAGGGTGCTATGTGGTCTACAGGTACATGATACATACAGTTTGATGCTGCAAAGCAAAATTAAGTCTATGGTGTATTGGATACGAATCCCTTGGGAACCTCATATATGTTGAATTGCATGATGGGATCTATTAATACACCAAGTCCCACAGATGGACCACAAAACTGTTTGGAGCCTGCAACTGTAAATAATACAAATCACTGCTTTTCAAAGAAAATCACAGCATTTGAAAATGAAACAGGAACTATCACACCACAGTGATACCTGCATGAGTTCATGTTTCCAGAGCATGTTGGAGGTAAGAGTCTGCTACTAATAACATTTCATCTGATGAGGAAGTTCAAAGACTTGTAATTTAAACACACAGCACATCCCAAAACCAAGATAACCAGCTGAAATATTACAGTAGGAGGTAGGGCAAGACCTCATGTACAGGTCATTTCAATTGGCTTTTGTGTGGTGACAAACCTACTTTTTCTAAAAAGGTTACTGTCATTTGGTGTTAACTGCTGTCAGCTTTAACTCATGGAAACCCTATAAATAAAAGACCTCCAGGACATACTGTTATTAACAGCCATTTTAAGATCCTTGATTGAGTCTATCTATCCATTAATGTACTCAATCCTCTTTTCTTACCGCCTTCCATTTTACCCAGTATTATCACCTTTTCTAGGGAGTCATATGGTCTTATGATACGTTCAAAGTATGATAGCCTCAGTTTAGCCATTTTGGTTTCTAGGGAGAATTCAGGCTTGATTTGGTCTAGGTCCCACTTATCTGTCATTTTGGTAGTCCATGGCACCTGCAGAATTCTTCTCCAAACCATATTTCAAATGAGTTGATTTTCTTCTTGTCAGCTTTCTTCACTGCCCAGCTTTCACAACCATACATGGAAATCTAAAAAGGTAGCATCAATGAACTGTTATCAGCAAAAACCACAAAAGAACTCCTGTTAGCAAGGAACACAGAATTTATTATAGCATGCATGTACATGGGTTGAAGACCTCCTTAACAGAGGAAGAAACAGATAAGTTGGTAAGAGACATGATTCAATCACACAGAGATACACAGATGTAAATGGAATGAGAACCCCCCTTGGGAACAACAGGAAAGGTGCAAAGAGCTCTTCTAAGGAACAGCATTATATAATTGCAATAAATAAATGTAATACAGAAATTGTGCCTTCACATCAGGGCCCTATCTAATTTTGTGATACTGCATTCCACATTTGTCTACTAAAATAGTTCTTCACTTCCTGGCTTCTGTCTTACAGTGAATGCCATTCCACAACTCCTTTGAACACTGTTAGTTATCAAACTTAGTAAGGCAACAGAAAACACAAAGTTTTGTCTTAAAATTTATTTTAGACAAGTGGCAGGTTGTGAAAAAGGTATGCAATTCCCATTGCTCAGCTATGTGCTATCAGTATTTGAGGCATACCAAAGTTGTCATTAACAGTATATATTCCTATATTTAAATTTTGATATAATCTAAAACAGATGTGAGAATCACGCAGCCCTCAAGATTTTATTTTTTTTGAACTGCAATTTCCATAATTCCTCATATTGGGTATGCTGGGTAGGGTTGATGGGACCTGCAGTCCAACAACAAACATCTAGAGACCTGCACAGTTCCCATCTCTTTTCTAAATCTATTGCCACTGAAGACTTTTTGCGGCACTTTCAATAAGTACTATTTCAATTGTGAATTAAAATTGTTACCCTGAAAGGTGAGGGACCACCTGCAATGCCAATGTCTCCTTAGAAATAGAGGGAAATTATAGCTCAAAGGAGGCCTGTGAGAGGAGGGTAACAGCAGGATCTTTTCAACTGTGTATACCAGTACTAACTGTAGAGAGAACTCCAGTTAAATGTTAGAGTATTTTATTGGGAACATACAGGAAATCAGACACTCTTAAGAACCATACAAGGCTATTTGAAAATGAGGTAAGAAATGTTAGATAGAGAGAGATTGGGTGGAAAGGGTGATAGTTACCAGTCCCGACGCAGAAAGTTGAACCAGAATGGCTCAGACAGTGCATATGAGGGTAGCACAGAGGAACAGGAATCTGGGATCCCACATGCAGCATAACATGCTCAACATACTACCACATACTACAATTTACTGGGGCTGGAGCTAGGGCTTGGGGGGTGTTTTCGTTTGGAGTTAGGGCTTTTATACCCTATTTCCTGCCCTGAAGGAGGGTCCGTGGACAAGGTGGTAATAGCTTTCTCATGAGGTTGACAAAAGTGTCCAGAATGGGCTGATTGTCTTAACTCTAGGTGACAAAACATTGATGGGAGTCCTGACAATCTCTTAATGGCCCTTTTTGCATGGGCTTTCTGTCGCGCGACAGCCCTGTGAGCCTCGCAGGAGTGGGAGCGTCGCTCTGCACGACGCACTCCCACTTCCACCGCGCTCACAGGGCTGCAGCGGCGCGATCACGGGTTTTTTGATTTTCGCCTCAAAGTGAAAATCACCCGCGCTCGCGCAATGCTCCCGGCGCCCACGTGCACTTATCTCCTGTGCGGAGTGTCGGGGAGGCGGCCGGGTCACGCTTCCTTCCCTCCGCCCCTGCAGAAGGAAGGGACGGGGCGGGGCACTAGCGCAACAGACGTGACAGCCTCCTGCTTCGCGTGGGGGGGCGGCTCGCGCCAGCCTCCTACTTCGCCCAGGGGGAGGGCGGCTTGCACAAGAAGGCTCGTCTGGGATGTTCCCGCTTCCCCCTCGTTCCTTCGCCTGCAGAAGGAACGAGGGGGGAACGGCAGCCTCCCGGACGAGCCTTCTCGCGCGAGCCGCCCTCCCCGCTCGCGCGAGAAGCCTCAATGCGAAAAGGGTTAATGTTTCGGTCAGGTCATGGGAATAAGGAAGATCTCCACAGAGTATGCTCACAGGAGGGTTCCTGGTTGTTTCCCTTGAGCAGTTTCACCTTCTGTTGTTTTCAAGAGTGCTCATAAAGATTATCACAAGTCCATCAGCATCGGGCTTTCTCACCTAATCCTCTCTGAACTTATGACCAGATCATTGCTGAAGTAATCCTGACCTGGAATGTGATTACAGCCAGTGCACTTCAAACATGTGTTCTAGCCATAAATATGTCCAATTATGAAAACAGCACATCCCACAGAGTCTGGAGGAGTATGGTGTGGTAACAACATTATGTAAAAAAAAATTGGTTATACAAACCAAACCAACCAAACCCAAGATTACTTCTTAGTTTGGATATGTGAGATAAAGCAATAGTAAAATGCTCATACAGAAGTCGATTGATTGCCGAAACCATGATAACAATTAAACATCTTGAGGGGCTCTGTGTCACTATTGATTTTTGCCATCTGCTTTCAAACACTGCATTTCCTCTTGTCACCACATAAACCTTGAAAGCTGTCTGCATGTGGCTGAGGCATTTTTTGATCTGGATAGTGAATATAAATGGTATAGTATCATCGATATCAGATATGAGCTATTGTGTCCCTCCATATGTTTTGGGATTGTAGTTCCTATAATCCCTCACCACAGAGCTATGCTGGCTAGGGTTTATGGGAGTTATAGGCCAGAAACAGCTGGAAGACCACAGTTCCTCACCCCAGCATAGATGAAATCGTCTGACATGGGAGCATTAGGCTAATGGTTTCCTTCTCCCCACTCCACTTCATTGGTTGCCATTAGTTTACAATGTGGTGGAGACAGGAATCAATAATGCCACAACGTAATATCACTTTTTCCTCCAGATGGACTTAGGGCCTTTCTGCACTACACTGTTATAGTGCTATTATTCCACTTTCAACATCCTATGGAATCTTGGGGGTTACAGTTTAGGGAGGAGCATTTAGAATTCTCAGTCAGAGAGCTCTTGGGCCTCAGTAAATTACAAACTCTGAAATTCCACAGGATGTTGAAAGTGGAATAATAGCACTACAACAGTATAGTGCAGAAAGATTAAGTACCTGTGAGACCATGGTCTGAATCCTTACCAAGTCATGGAATCCCACTGAGTGACTTGGGAAAAGCTCACTCTCTCAGCCTCAGGAGACAGCAACTGCAAACCTCCTCTGAATAAATCTTGCCAAAATAAGCCCATGGGTCATCATAAGTTGAGAACAACTTGAAGTCACACAAAAACAACAACGAAGATATTTGGGAGAAATGAAGCTCACATCCCTCCATGATGGATTTAGACCTGCATCAGAACATGTAGTTCTAAAAATTAGTTTTCAAATTATAAGTCCCACAATCCCCTAACCTGTATGGAGCTGTATTCCAAAAAAGTAATTTCTGCAAGCCTGGATACCAGGGTTAGATTCTCTGCTTGGCCACTATTTTATTAAAGGAGGACTAGGGCATAAGATGAAACTATCCACTGGCTCAAGCGATGTTGGACTCCTTGTGAAATCTGATTGTAGGGTCAGATTCAACTTCCTGAGAAACGTCATGTCTGTTTATCTTATTATTAAATCCTTGGCCAAAACCAAAAAGCAAAACAGCAGCAAACACTTGTCCTCAAAGAATGCAGGATAAAGCACACTGAACTTTACCGTCTGTTGTAAGTCTGTGAAAGGAGGGGAAAGATCTGTTTTTCTTCACAACTGCTATATCACACTTTTGCTTACATCCAGCCTCAAATTATTTTTTGCCATGGGCATAAAGAATGGAAAATGTGTGTTTATCAGAGGAAAATCGTCACAAATTACTTAGCAATGAAAACGCACTGATAGAAGTTAGCTTACAAACCAAAACGGGGAGAAGGAAGCATTACGTTTCAGCTGTGCCTTCACTTCCGAAAAGATTGGAAAGAACTGAATTTTGCTGTGTGAACACGACAGAGGAAGGAAGTCTGCAACAGTTCATTGGGAGAAAAAAAAAGGCTCATTTAACTAAAGGACTCATTCTTCCCAAATGTGTCCTTAATATAAAAATTAAGATCTGTGAACGTTTAAATAGATTGTTTTCAAGTAATGGAATATCATACCATTTTAATTAAGTTGTTCATGATCAGAAAAGCGGCATACTACCCAGGAAACGAGGAATACTGTAAATTTGGATATGTTGTTGTTGTTATCCCACATGTTTCCCCTTTTGGGACACAAGACAGCTTCAAAAGGTTAAAACAAACATTGGTAAAAATTTACAACACACAAAAGTTAAAAAGTAATTAAACTTTCAAAAATTAAATTAGACTGGTTAAAACAGAAACTATTTTAAAAAGTCAAATCAAAACCCAGTACATTAAACAAGGCCTGTTTCCCCTTTTAAAAAAAAATGTTTCAAAAGCCTGCTGGAATAAAAAAGAGTATTGCTATTATAAATATACTACTGTGAATCATATATACTACTATGAATATAATACTATGAATCACTGATCACTTTACACTTTTTCACCAACACATTTAAGGTCAAATTCTAATGGACAAATGGCACGTTGAACATCTTGTATGAGCAATCCCTGCAGTGTGGCACATACTGAAATGGTAAGATAATTGCTTCTGAACACACCCAGCTTGCAACTGAACCCAGCTTTGTAATTCAGCCACTGAAAAGCTGTCAGATCTTGGTAAATTTGAGTCAAATGGAGAGCTGAGTGCATACTGAAGCTATTATACATCTGCTTTTACCACAGATGTCACACCCATGATCCATTCAATGCACATTCTTAGTATGCTAGCTGAGTGCTGTGAATTGCCCTTCTGTCAGTCTAGGCAAAGAGCTGTGTTTACTAAGCCTGATGGAACAGTAGAAGGGACATGATACGACAGTAGAGGAGGAGAGATCCCAGCACCCAGTGGACACATTTTAATTCCTTACCCTCACGATGTTCAACTAGTGTGTGTGTGTGTTATTCTTTATGCTATATATATTTCAATACTCTGTGAGTCTTATTCTTTATGCTCTCTTTCTCCCCCATACATACATATTCACTCTGTGTGCTATGCTATAAACAGTGGTTTATCACTTTTTTTTGTTTAATTTTGTTAAATTAAGTTTAATATTATATTATATTTTTAGTATCTATATAATTCATATATATTCATATTTATATTACTATCATGCACACACACACACACACACTACTTTGTTAGACCTCATTTGGAATACTGTGTCCAGTTCTGGGCACCTCAATTCAAGAACGATATCAACAAGCAGGAGTGTGTCCAGAGGAGGACGACCAAAACAGTGAAGGGTCTGGAAGCCATGCCCTATGAGGAGCAGCTTAGGGAGCTGGGTATGTTTAGTCTGTAGAAGAGGTTAAGAGAAGATGTGATAGCCATGTTTAAATATTTGAAGGGATGTCATATAGAAGATGGAGCGAGCTTGTTTTCTGCTGCTCCAGAGATTAGGACAAGGAGCAATGGATTCAAGCTGCAGGAAAGGAGATTCCACCTGAGCCTCAGGAAGAACTTCCTGATGGTCAGGGCTGTCCGGCAGTGGAATATGCTGCCTTGGAGTGTGGTGGAGTCTCCTTCTTTGGAGGTTTTTAAGCAGAGACTGGATGGCCATCTGTTGGGAATGCTTTGATGGGTGTTCCTGCATAGCAGGGGGTTGGACTCGATGGCCCCTGGGGTCTCTTCCAACTCTATGATTCTATGGCCCTTTTCACACATTTTTTCTTTTGTGCAAGCGCCCCTTGAGCACCGTGCAAATGGGAGCGCCGCTGCGCACGACGCACTCCCACTTACGCGGCGCTCACGAGGCAGAAGAGAGGCCCGGGCATATTTTTTTATTTTCGGCTTGAAGCCGAAAATAGCCCACGCTCGCGCAATGCTCGCGCCGCCCTTGCGCACTTACCTCCATGTGGTGCATCAGCGAGCTGGGCGGGAAGCACTTCCTTTCCCCGCGGAGCCTACAGCTCCCACGCAGAAGGAAGGGGCGGGGCACTCACGTGACAGTTGCGTCGTCACGAAGCACCCTGCGGAAGGAAGGAGGGGAAGCAGCAGCCTCGCGAAGGAGGCTTCTCGCGCGAGATGTCCCCCCCCGTTGCGGGAAAAGGTAAGGTGCGAAAAGGGCCTATGATATACTATATTATATTTTTATATAATATTATAATAAATATAATAATAAAATATTATGGGTTTGAATCAATCTGCTTGTTTCTTATCTTATTTAATAAGCTCTTCAAGAATGTGTCAGTTGTCCCACATAACAACAGAGGAGAAGGAGGAGGAAGAGGGGGGAGAAGGAGGAAGAGGAAGAAGAGAAGGAGGAAGAGGAAGTAAAAGAAGCCTGCATAAATTATGAAGCTATCCCAAAACAGGTGGGACATTCACTTTGCACGTATTTAGACAATTTGCTGCTAAGAGTATGCTTCATATGTAATTTAGCTCTCTTTTGACAATTTTTTCTTCAAATAGCCCCAAAACATTACTTTTGTATCCAAAGGGGGTACAATATATTTCAGCAAATCTTATGATCTGGTTCCAGGATATGTTCATTACTGAACACTTCCAAAATAAATGTCAGTTTGCAATATAGGTCCATGAGAAATATAGGACGTTGACAACAGGCATCATAGATCAAATAATACATATATTCCCATCAGTACATGGTGAGACACCACTGAAATAGAACTTTGAGGAAGCTTTCCTTGAAAATAGAATTAATCAAATCACACCATTATTGTAAATAATTACACAATTTCTAGATCTCTTTCCCTCCCACTTGTAAAGATCTGAAAACTGGACTTTGTATTTTGTAAAACAGTGGTTTTGATATAGTTATTTTGCTTTGAACATAAAGGATTGGATCCAAATTTAGCTATACTTAGAGCAGAAGCCTTGAAATTCATTAGATAAATCTGGATCCAACCCAATAATTTTTTACTGGAAAGAATATGTTACCCTAAAAGAATATTCTAGCAAGGGTTTACTGCAGCATCCATGGGCCAGCTGGTCTTCCAGTATCTTTCAAGGATAGGCAGGTCACATCTAGCTCAACTGTAACCATTTATAAGGCCATTTCTGCACTACAGTGTTATAGTGCTGTTATTCCACTTTCAATATCCTGTGGAATCCTGCAGTTTGCAGTTTAGGGAGGAGCATTTAGAATTCTCAACCAGAGAGCTCTTTTGGCCTCAGTAAACTAAAAAACCCAGAATTCCATATGATGTTGGAAGTGGAATAATGGCACTGCAACAGTGTAATGCAGAAATGGCCTAAAATGTTTCTTCCAGCCACACTCTGGTTCATGCAACTGAACAATCTGCAACATCTGTTCATGACATTTTTGCTGTGGAACTAGACATTCTGAGAAAAGACTAGGACCATTTTTGCCCTACTGAGCTCTTTGGCCTCAGTAATCTACAAACCCCAGAATTCCATGGGATATGGAAAGTAGAATAATAGCACCATAACAGTATAGTGCAGAAATGGTCTAAGACAACAAAAACAGTCCTTCTGTCATTATCAGCAGATATTGTGAATTATTCAGCTGTATGATCCAGGCCCATTTCTGCACTACAGTCTTATAGTGCGATGATTCCACTTTCAACCTCCTATGGCCCTTTTCGCATTGAGGCTTCTCGCGCGAGCGGGGAGGGCGGCTCGCGCGAGCGGGGAGGGCGGCTCGCGCGAGCGGGGAGGGCGGCTCGCACGAGAAGGTTCCTCCGGGAGGCTGCTGTTTCCCCCTCCTTCCTTCCGCAGGCGAAGGAACGAGGGGGGAAGCGGCAGCCTCGCACGAGCCGCCCTCCCCCTGGGCGAAGCAGGAGGCTGCCACGTCCGTCCTCACCCCGTTCGCGCAAAGCAGGAGGCTGTCGTGTCCGTCACGCTAGCGCCCCGCCCTGCCCCTTCCTTCTGCAGGGGCAAAGGGAAGGAAGCGCGACCCGGCCGCCTCCCCGACGCTCCGCACAGGAGGTAAGTGCGCGTGGGCACCGGGAGCGTTGCGCGAGTGCGGGTGATTTTCACTTTGAGGTGAAAATCAAAAAACCCGCGATTGCGCCGCTGCAGCCCCGTGAGCGCGGCGGAAGTGGGAGTGCGTCATGAAGAGTGACGCTCCCACTCCCGCGAGGCTCACGGGGCTGTCGCGTGACAGAAAGCCCGTGCGAAAAGGGCCCTATGGAATCCTGGGGTTTGCAGTTCCGGGAGGGGCCAGCTGGCCCCTCCCGAAACTGCAAACCCCAGGATTCCATAGGAGGTTGAAAGTGGAATCATCGCGCTATAAGACTGTAGTGCAGAAATGGTACAGGTTGTGGCCTGAAAACACAACATTGCGTTAAACCATCTCAATGAGCAGCCAGCTGATACATATGATTAAAACTCTCTGCATAATGAAAGGACCATACTATATATAAGTAATACTTTCAATGCCTTTTTTTAATGTAAAAAGCTAAATACTATTGGATTTTTTATGAAAAAAGCCAACCCAAAGCCCATCAACATGTTTTTTGTGTGGAAACGGTGAAAATGCCATAGTTTAACAGTTATTGCTATTGTGTGATGGAGTAAAGTAGTACAGTAAAGAAGGGGGTGTGGGTAGGGGTAGCAGTACGCTTGCAGCCTTCTTTTAAAAAAAAACAACCACCAGAACTTGGGGGAAGATGTGGGGTGAAACACATAATATATCTTGGGAGAGGTAATGTCCTGTTATTGTTAAAAACTGCTGGGACCTCATTAGTGACTATGAAAACATCATCTGCAAGTTCTGTAAGGTAATAAATCTACAGGGGCCAACTGAGGTGGTGGTGGGGGGCAGGAGAAGAAAACAAGAATAAAGAATATTCTAGGCCCTTTCTCCCCTCACACAGCTGTAAGTCAGGCATTTCCACAATGCCTAGCCAAGTAGCTTCCAGAAACTGTAACTGATTATGTGAGTTCAATACTCTGCTGAAGCATGATAAGATAACAGATTTGCCTTTTCAAGACTAGAAATGACACATAATTTCTGACAGGTCTGCAGTCTTTGCTCCCCTAGGCCCTCTTTTCTTTGGCTTGTTCATTGAGAGCTATACATTACACAAGATCTGGAAGATGCCTCAAGGCCCACTTACTTCTACCTTTGCTGCAGTGAGATGTCTTTCAATAGACTTGCTCAGATACAACCTACCTGATTTGTCAATTTATTACAAGGATGGGAGTTCAAGGAGTTTTCTTTTGTGATACCTTATTTTTATTTAGTATTATGGGGCATCAACTGTGAGGCAAACCACAAATTCAAATTTCTTGCCATGGGTTTCACACTTAAACCATACTATACAGTTTGCACGCACTTGCAGAGTTTATTTAGACAGATTTTGGCAAGATTTCAGGTTTTTATTCAAAGTTTGTGGGGGATAAGAAATGATGAAAGGCAGAAGCTGATAGTACAACAGTGGGATCAGAAGCCCAAAGGAAGGGGCTGAGAGAAAGATGGGCTATTCAACAGAAAGAAGCCCCATACACTACCTTCTGGGACATCTGGCTTGAGTACATTTTCTTTCAAAGCTTTCAGTAAACTCTGTCCAGACATTGGGTACAATGGTTGCAACTTATTCACTTTGCATTTTGTATGAAGAGTGAACTGTCTCAGAATTTCAAGATTGTCCAGATTACTGTCCAGATATACACATCCGAGAAGAGCCTGGAACATTCACTTGTTTGAACGGCAAGTCTCTATTATAAATGGGTAGAGCTTCCAGGACAAAATGTGGGGTTGTGTGTATGTGTTTGTGTGTGTATTTAAATATCAGAATGACCCAATATATCTATTATTCCAGTTAGAAAATCAATGAATGTGATTGCAGATAATTCCCTTGATGAATATTGTTATCCCTGCTGATTAATTTATTTTATCTGGGCTTTGAAAGTGAAATCAGGAATATGTCTACTTATGTGATACAATCTACAAAATGAAAATGTTCAGACCACTTATTGCCAAATGCATTTTTTAACCTTGCTCAAGTTATGTGTCAGAAGCAACTGTGTTGCTAATAAGCCGCCAAGAAAATAATCAGGTAATTGTCTGTGATTAGAAAACCATTGCTAGTAAAATTAGACACAAGCCTTTCTGTGAAGGCTGGTGCTGTAGCTAAATTGGTCTCAGTTAATAATTGTATTAATAATACCATAAATCTAAGTCATTCTATAAGGAAATTCCTAAGTTGTATTTATGGAACCTTTCCAGATTCATGTATGCTGATTTCCTTCAAAAGGTCTGCTCGAGCTCAGCATTTTTATGAACTAAAAAGAGGCAAAATTTTTTGACTAAGGCCCTGTTCATACATTTTCAGGAGCTCTTTCCCCCTGGCGTGATCCCTGCTGGATAATACAGAACAATATTTTAGTATGTGAATAATTTCTACCCAGTCAGATCCATGTATACCCTGAAAGGTACCCACAGGTTGTATATGTTTACCTGCCTTCACAACAATCCTCTCCCAGTAAATCATCATTACTCCTGTCGCAGAAATTTATATACCTAAGGGGGAAAGATAGCATTGTCTGAGATTCATTGACATTATTTAGAAGAGTAAAAGGTACTGTTCTAGAAGATATGAATTCACAACTCAATGAATTAGCTGATTTTGGTGATCTGGGAGAAAAACACTTTTTAGAAAATCAAGACTCCTAGCCAACATTTCATCAATGAGTCCAAATGCTAGATTAATAAGATAGAGCATAAACTTTAAAGAAATTGCAGTTCATGCAACGAAAAACAGTGACAGAGCGTGAACATTAGTTCACAAAAAAAAAGTTAGTCTTTATGTTGGGCCAAGTTTCACTGTTATTTTAGAATACCTGAATGTTCCATTTTAACTCTGTACCTGAATGTTCAATGGATATTTGAACTCTATCCTTCTTCAACTGCAGTGTTTTTAATACAACATGAAAGGATGGGTGTTATTTACTTGACTTTGTGAAATTCTTTTTAATTTTAGTGAAACAATATATATAGATTCTTTCACTGTAATGTCACGGTGGTCAGGTACTTCACGAATCTTTATTACAAATGTGCTCTGAAAAAAAAAATACTGCTGGAGGGTGCTGCCAAGGATCTTTTAAAAATCCATCTAAAAGAGCTGGAAAAAATAAAGCTGAGGATGAAAAATAGTAATTGGGCTCATGTGCCTGTTAGTAAGTCCATCCATAATGTTGAGCCTTTGGAGCAAATGAGTGCTCTTAATGACTGCCAGAAAGTTTCAGCCCACCCCGCAGGTCATCCACGGGTGCTGCTGATCAACTGCCAAATCTGTGACTCTGCCATTTTGGGCTCATGTTCAACAGCACTTTCTAAAAAAAATTAAAAAATCCTGCTATGTCAATGATGGCTCTTCGCAGCTATTGCATCTTTGCAGCCTGAGTTTGAAAGAATGTATGGTGCTGAACTGGGAGAGTATTTAAAAAAAAAAAAACTGAAGAAACTTGCTTGCCATTGTTTTTGTTTTTAGAAAAAATGCCAGCATCTTTCAAGACACCTGAAAATACCAAAACTTTAACTACAGAAGTGTGTATTTGTGAGAGGGAATGTGTAGCCTCTTTTTCTTTTCTTTTCTTTTTAAAGGAACTCCTATTGTGACCTTTGGCAACCTCTGAGATGACTCACCCTACCCATTTCACTTTCATGGTATTTGGGTAATAATACCCAAGAGTTTATGAAAGAACATGTCAGATTAAGCCTTTACTCTCTTGAACAGAAGAGCTTCTCATTTTCCTGGGTGTTTGCATTAGCAAATGGAAATGACACTGTGCTTTTTCTTATTAAGGTATTTTAATACTGAAATTCTAGCTGTCATGGCCACAGGGTTTTGGATGCTAACTGTAGTTAGGAGACAGGCAGTGTTTGTTGGTACTACAGAATTGCTCAGTTATGCTGGTATGCATGGGAAAGTACCAGAAACTGGAAAAGGGGGCTTCTCTGAGACCATTTGCATGACCCTGCAGTCCCTACTTTGGGAAACTAGGCTGGCTTCTTCTCTGTCGCCTTTTCACCAGAAGGCAAAGGCTACTTTATTCAGAATGGCCTACAGTCATGGACATAACATCCAATAGAATGGAATTTTAAATGGATGGCTTTTGTATTATTTTTTTTTCTTTTACTGCATACCCTCAAGCTATCCCAATTTGGCAGGGACAGTCCAGATTAATTCTTTGCCATTCCACATTTCAAGTGCTTTTAAAATGTCCCAGTTTCTCTCTTCTGCTGCCACTTTCTCCTTTCATCCTTGGCTTCATTCAGTTGCTTTAAACTGAGTTCAAAGTCAAAGTAGTTGGTGCTTAATTAACTAAGCAGGAAAGAGAGAACAGGAGGAAATGGAGTGGTGCCTTTCCCAGTAGGTTCAGGCAAAAGCAACCTGCAACAGCCTCTCCTGGTTTTTGTATTCTTGTTCATTAAAAAACTTGCCATTTTAACCACATTTTCACACCTTTCTTCATTTTCTGTTTTGTATTATTGTACTATCAAATGCCTCGAATTCTGTTTGTTGAGAAAGGAGAAATACAAATTGTATATACTGGCTAAGCAGACTGAGAAACTCCATGGGGTTAATTAATGTTAGATGTACAGACCCAAATTTTCAGCTCAGAAAAAGACTTTTAAAATCCTCTCTTTCTAAAACCCTCCCTGGATTATTATTTTGTGCACAGGATATGCAGTTTGTTATTCAGTAGGAACACTGGGCTAGATGCAGACATCTGTAAAATATAATATTCCTCATGCCACAATAGGCCAGATAGTATCTAAGATACCTCATGCTTTTTTGGAAAATTGATCCATAGCTCTTTTCTAGCCACCTGCACAAAAACCCCAAACTGCATTCCCTTACCCTTTGCAATCTTCAAAATTTAACAGTCACAGCGAAATTCTCATTATAAAAGGTCTTTCTCTGCCCTCACCTGAAACTTATTTTCAGACAAAAGCCACCTAAACCACTAGCAAGATAAAACAGTAGAATCAAAGTATATAACCATAAAAACTCTACATGGGTTTACCGTTGAAGACCTTGTGGAAACTGCAGGTGGTCCAGAACACAGCAACAAGAAGGCTGCTGAGTAGTCACTTGTAGGATCACATTACCCCTACACTTCAACTCCAAGGGCTTCGCTGGTTACCATTTTTTAATCCCTTGGGGACAATTCAAAGTGTTGGGGATGATCTTTAAAATCAGAATACCTCCAGAAAAAGGCCCTTTTCTAGACCCCATTTATGATGCAATGAATATTTATTGAAACAGGAGAAAGTTTTCATGGTAGCCACAATTAAATTATGGGATGCTTTGCAGACAAGATTGGCACACTCTGTACAGGAGTGTACCAGGGAGGGGGGCAAAATGAACACATTAGTCTCCTAATTTTAAAAAAACACCCCTTCCATAAATTTTCCTTCAGTCCCCCAATTTTGCTTCCCTTCTCTTTGGACTCCTGAACTGCATTTCTAGATGCAGTTTGAGGATGGGAGGAAAATTGCATTTGGGAGCTAGAATTATTTTTTTGAGGGGCAACACTTTCATTCACCATCATCACCCCCAGAGCTACATTCCTGACTCTGTTAAAGTATCTCACGGTATGGAAAAGGCTTTCTGTTTAGGTAGGTGTTTGCTGTATGAGCTTTACTTAAAGTTTGAAAGTATTCTACATTAGTTTCATTGCTTTTTGTTCTATGATTGTATGGTATTGTATGAAAGTTTGTTGTAATCTAACATTGGATTTAATTGTTCTTAGCTATCTTGAGTGGTTTCTAAATATTAGAGGAAAGAAACTTATTACAATGTCAGTGCCAGGTGGTGGTCAGGCAGCGGCAAGGGAGCAGGTTAGAGGTGAAGGGCTTTAATGCAGTCAAAACTCAAAAGTACAAAGCAAGCAGGCTTCTACACAGTCTTAACAGAAATAGTCCTTAATGCAGGCAGGGCTTCCACTCAGTCCTAACAGAAATAAACACAGGCTGTTAAAGTACATAAGGCAGGTCACTTCACCAAGGCGAACAGGAGGACTGGTCTCAGGCGCGGGCAGGAACAAGGCATGGACAACAGGACCATGGTTGACCAACAGTTGTTGCTCCATGCCTTCCCCAGCCCGGCGCCTGCCTCAAATAGCCCTCCAAGCCAGGCGCCGGCCAATCAGGCGTGGCCATGTGGCTGAGGGCTCGCAGCTGTGCTGTGCCTCACAGCTGCGAGCTCTCTGCCTGTCGCCTCCTCTCCAGCAGGCGCCGGGACCGGCGGACGGCCTCCTTGGCCTGCCGCCACTGCTGGAAAGGAGGAGGCGAGGCGGAGGCATCAGCCTCCTCCGGATCGGGGCCGCAGGCAGACTCCCAGGCCTCCCGCGGATCGGGGCCACGGGTGGGCAGAGCCCCGGGAGCAGGCCCGGGACCCGCCCACCCCGGCAAGCCGGCCAACGACGAGGGACTCGAGCCTGCAGCCTCTAGGTAAGTGGCTCCAGGCCCGGCAGCCTCTCCCATGGCCGCCAGGCCCGAGCCGTCAGCCGCGGCGGCCTCCAGGCAAGGCCCCTCAGCTGCAGTGGCCTCCGCGCAGGCCCCGTCGGCCGCGGCAGCCTCCGCGCAGGCCCCGTCGGCCTCCGTGTAGGCCCCGTCGGCCGCCGCCGCGTCCGCTACCGCTTCAGCGGCAGCCTCAGGGGCAGCGACAGGCCCAGCTGGGCCCATGCCCCTGACATACAATGCTAAACAACACCAAAACAGGTAGAATCCCAAACATACTGGATTTGTATGGGAGCAACAAGGGTAACATTGAAATTGAATCTTACAAGACAATAGAAACTGGAAATACATGCAATTGTATCTAATTGTTTTAGGGAGAGATTCAGCATATCATGCTCCATGAAGCCAAGACTTGTCCAACTTCATTAAATTCTTAGCTGTTCTTTTCACTTCTTTGGCACAAAATAAGTAAAGCATTTCAAGGAGACAACAAGGAGGTGCTATCATTGAGCCTCCCTTGCTTTCACCTTTATAAATCATGGTACAAAATGTACAATAGGATGCAGTTCATCTGCAATGCTTTCTTCTCTCTTATTCTATTTCTAGAAAAGTGACTCATCAATTAACTGTCTGTTTGCACACGTAGCAACAGCTATATTAAGAGTTACCAAAGCAATGCCACTATTCAATGCCTTGCTCATATTTTCACTTGTTAATCTGAAAATATTCCAAATATGCTGTTTGAGTATTAACATGCAGTCCAGAGAAAATTTTTAATATCCCTGTTTAGATTAACAAGGAATCCCAAGGTGCTGCATGAAGTGGAAATGAGATGCACAATGTTCTACTTCAAAATGCAACAGTGGTGTTGGGGAGTGTCACATTTGTCAAATATTTCCCTATAAGACAATAAAAATGACTACTATTAGATAAATACAATATGAGGATATAAGGCTCGGTTGGTATGGCATTCCTCCCTAGTGTACTACTTTTTTTTTTTCCATGTGGGAAATTTTTCCACATACAAATGCACTTGCAATCTGAGATGAGATATTTCAGAATGTTACCGTCCTGGATGACCACTTGATTCTCTTGCTAGGCTTTTCTCTTGTCTTGCAGACAATATTCCCTCAGGGGTTTTACATAACAAGATGTAACACTATGAATCACATAGGGTTGTATCACACACGAGTAAGTCGGAAATTTGTCTTTCAT
The DNA here is from genome assembly GCA_948474755.1 of Ctenosaura bakeri. Classification (NCBI taxonomy): domain Eukaryota; kingdom Metazoa; phylum Chordata; class Lepidosauria; order Squamata; family Iguanidae; genus Ctenosaura; species Ctenosaura bakeri. The sequence continues at coordinate 65,775 of CAOLHI010005023.1, read as the reverse complement.
CCACTCAGAGTTGGATAATTTAGGCTGAATTATTAATTTTGAATTATGAATTGTTAATGAATAAACTGTAAACCTAGTAGGAACTAGATGCTGTATCCAGAGCAAAATCTTTCCTAGTAAGCTTTCCACTCTTTCCCCTTCAACAAATTTCAATGAGTAGTATCATTATCTTGCTAATATACATAAATACATTCCATTGTTTCTTACTTCAGACTGGTACCAAATCCTACCACTTATTTAAAGATCTTTGTTACAGCTTTCTCATTTTCTTGCATACGGGCCAAACTCTGGTACATACGATTCCCTCTGACTTCCATTGATGAAGTCTTCTCTTTATTACTGCCATGTTGATCCCTTTCGTAACCTACTTTTATGGATCCCTTCAGATGTAATTATTTTATTCCAGTAAACAAGAGATATGTAACTTTCAATCTGTGGCCCAGAAGTGGCCTGGGAGGCTTCCCCATACATCTGCATGTTTCTGCAGTTATTATCCCCAGCTAGGAATGAATGGGAAGATGTAGCTTAAAGATATGTAAACTTTTACTAGTGTGCAGATATCTAAGAGAACTAAACTGTGGTTTGCAGGTGGGAAGGTTGTTGCATGGAACTGGTAAGACCGGAACATAGTTGCCCTGTGGCTACTTTCAGTAGATATGCATAGAACTGTGTCATGATTGGATGCAGTGTCCAAACTGATTAAAATTATCACCGGTCTTGCCCACTTTTCTTTGGCCAGCTCCCATGCCTATAGTCCTATACATTGTTTGAATGTGTTCTTGGGATTGAAAAATGTTTTTCACCCCAACAAGAAACTACTGAGAATGAACTATGTGCCCACTTCTTCCTTATCCATCCCCTACCTAACATATCTCCCAGATCTGGCCTTGGAACTTGTATCCTGGCTTCTTAAACCAGCTCCCCAATATTTCCCCTTAACTGGGAAATATTGGCCCTTTTCGCAGCGCCGGTGCTCGCGCGACGGAGGAGGGCGGTTCGCGCAAGAAACCTTCTCCGGGAGGCTGCCGCTTCCCCCTCCTTCCTTCCGCAGGCGAAGGAACGAGCGGGGAAGTGGCAGCCTCCCGGAGGCAGAGGCGGCTCGCGCGTCCGTCCATTCCCCCCACGCGCGTGCGCGAGAAAGGAGCCTGTCCCCTCCATCCCCCCCGCGCGCACGCGAGAAAGGAGCCTGTCCCCTCCATCCCCCCCGCGAGCGCGAGAAAGGCGCTTGTCGCGTCCGCCCCCTCGCGCGCGAGAAAGGCGCTTGTCACGTCCGCCCCCTCGCGCGCGGGAAAGGCGCTTGTCGCGTCCGCCCCCCGCCCGCGCGCGCGAAGCAGGACGTGTCGCGTCTGTCGCGCTAGCGCCCCACCCCGTCCCTTCCTTCCACAGGGGCGGAGGGAAGGAAGCGCGACCCGGCCAGCTCCCGACGCTCCGCACAAGAGGTAAGTGCGTGCGGGCGCTGGGAGCGTTGCGCGAGCGCGGGTGATTTTCGCTTGGAAGCAAAAATCAAAAAACCTGCGCTCGCGCCGCTTCAGCCCCGTGAGCCTGGCGGAAGTGGGAGTGCATCGTGCGGAGCGACGCTCCCACTCCCGTGAGGCTCACGGGGCTGTCGCGCGAGAAAAGGCCCGTGCGAAAAGGGCCATTGTTTTAAATCAGGATTGGCTGAGTCTGGCTTCTTCCTTGGGATCCTCCAGAAGCCACATAGACAACAACAGCAGCAATAATATCCCCCACCCCCCAAAAAAACAACTGGAATTGGGTAGACGTCCGTTTCTGGATTTCAAAAGCAGGCATTTTAATCTTAAATAATGTAGCCCTTCGTTCCCCAAATAATTTATTTTGAAAGTGAATTGCTAGTGCTGGAGGCTTCTGGGAAAGACAATTTACTCTTTTGTGAGGGAAAGAAATTGGGTAGTCTAGGGAATTTAGAGGAGTCAAGGATCAAAAAACAGTCTTGGGGAAGTACACATACTTCTAAGGCTACACTTTGCTCATCTTTGTTTTAAGTGTAGCATATAAAGCTATACTTTATAAAACTAGAGAAGGAGAAATCACAATTAATTTTGTTGTTGCTGCTGCTTTAATAAATTAAGTTTCCTTGCATGAGGAGAGGAATAAAGAAAAGATGGTGTTGGCATCCAACATCACTTGAGAGCAAAGTGAGTGATGCAGTGGCGCATTGTTAAAGGGGGAATTCTAAATATGATCAAAGGAACACTACTCTTTGATTCTTTAAGAAGAAATACTCTTCTACTTGAATAAATGATACTCTGCTATGCACAGAGGCATTCCAGAATTTTGATTTCAAAAATATGAATAAAAGATGGAAAACTGGAAAAATGGAGGATGGGCCACTGCATCACTCACTTTGCTCTCAAATGATGTTGAATGCCAACAAAGCTAGCAACAGACAGTGTCTGTAAACATCCTGGCAATATCTACTATAACATGTTCACAGCTACAGTAAATTCATGCAACTCTCTTTTAAAGGAAAACTGGGAAATAGTAGTGCTGCCAAAACCAAGACAGAAGTTCTGGGGTGAGGAGCACTGTAAATTGTTCTGTCATCCCAGTTTGAGTGGCAACAGTTAAAAAGAGTAGTTTGGAGAATTATGCCATCACAATCTATTTTGAGTAACTGACTGTATAGTGAATATTTATAAAGTTATACCTATAAGTTGCTGTTGTTTTATATTTTTGTGGGAAAGAACCTTATGTTTGTAGATCAGGTAGATTAGGCATTTGGTAGCAGAGTTCCTTATGTCCTAATTTTCATCCTCCGCTTTTTTTTCTTTTCTTTTTTGCTAAGGTTTTTTCCCCCCATATGGGATACAAGGCAGGGATGTCCATTGTCTCCTTTAATATTAAATTTGTGCTTTGAACCATTAGCATGTGCTAATAAACAAAATTCCGGGATCAACGGACTTGAGCATATTGGTTTAGAATTTGCAAAATGTTCTTTTTGCAGATGATCTTTTGTTCTTCATTTCAATGCTGCAGCAGTGATGTAGTTGATAAATAATTTTGGTAAAATACCTGGGTATTCAATTAACTGGTACAAGTCAGAAATACTGCCAGTGGGAGACAAGATGGACCCTAGCATATTTGAGGCACAGCAGTTTCAATATTGTCCAAACTTTATTATTTAGAGTATAATTTTCCCTAGGGAATATTGCACAAGATTTAGAGATGGGTGGACCTAAAGATGAATATGTGGAGTAAACACAATTAAAATGAATGTTATAGTAGAATTGTTTATGTTAGCCATGGAATTCCTCTACTTATACCTACCTCTCCTCTAAAAATTTAAATGAAAAGAATGCAAATTCCAATAAAAGAGGGAGGGTTCAGTTTTCCAGATCTTCTTACATACCATTGGGCACAGCTCCTATCTTGTATTAATTTTTGGACACATCCACTTACGGAAGAAATTTGGAGTGTACATTTCTGGCACCTCTGTTCAAATGGACCATACTTGGTTCTCATTTGATTAAAAAAGGGGGGGCAATGTTTGGCAACATTTTAAGCAGTTAGAACTATGCAGCAAATATGGTCTCATCAACTGCAGATTGACCAGATTGATTTATGGGAGAATCCAGATTCAAAAATTGGTATGTAACCCTTTTTATGGAGGCTATGGGCTGACAATGAGGCCATTTCCACACTAGACTGTTATTATTCCACTTTTAACATCCTATGGAATCCTGGGGTTTACAGTTTCGGGAGGGGCTGGCTGGCCACTCCCTAAGCTGCAAACCCCAGGATTCCATAGGATGTTGAAAGTGGAATCATAGCGCTATAACAGTCTAGTGTGGAAATTGAGATTGTTACTTTAAGCCAGATACTTCATGTTGATGATCAGTTTCTGCTCCCCCCCACAATTTTGCAAGAGCAGCTTAAACTATCACTATCAGCTAAATGGCAGTATCTACAACTGAAACATTTGTTACAATCCAGATTTGGCCCTGCAGCTTTAAATGCATCTGAGGTTCCCTTAATATCGGAGACATTAATTGAGGCTAACAAAGTATCCAAACCAACAATTTATATATAGAAATAGATATAGATTTCTATTAACTATAAATAACTATGACATGTGAGGTTACAGCAATGGAATTCTGACTAATCAATGGCCATTGGTTTTAACATCTATAACTAGCATGGCTATAGATCTCCAATTACGTCTTATACAGTGGAAATGGTTCTTTCAGCTATATTGATCACCAAAATGTCTATTCAAGGAAGGGCTTTATAAAACAGCAAATTGTTGGAAAAATAATATTGCTAAGTCATATGTTTTGGAGTTGTCCCATAGTAGCTACATTTTGGGACATAATCACATGAGTAAATTTGATTCTGGAAAGTTCTTTGATATTAAGGGATGTGCACATTTGTTTGAATTATTTACCTATTTCTTGGAAATTAACAAATGGCCAATGGAAGTAATTTTTTTGCACCCTTTTGACTGCTAAAAGATTGATGTTTCATTATTGGAAAGAGATTTCATTACCACTTCTGATACAATGGTTAGAATGACACGCAGACAAAATTTATAAATGGATTTATATTTGGACATTTGGTCAGCTTTTATAGACATTTACATTTAACATGGTTATTTTTTATCCTTTTGAGTTTTTATTTTCCTGCTGTCATTATACTGGACCATTACTGTATGTAACTGAGATCAGTTTGAATGTTAAAAAAAGACTGTTGCTCTGGGAAATAAACCTTCTACACCTATCTCATTTGTTAGAGAGAAAGAGAGAGAGAACAATCCCATTACCCAGCATTATGTACCATATCTCATATTTTGGGTAACAAGGACTTGAAATGTTACAAACCTGCTTGAATTGTGAGGGGGTAAAAAAAATTTGAAAACTCTTCTGTCTAAATGCCACAGGTAATTCTCAGGAAGCACCCTATAATTCAAACCTGGGTTCCTGTAGTCACGAAATTTGTACATTTGTATTTTAAGGAGAGCAGATTTTACAATGCAAGTACTGAGAGCTGGTGTACCCTGACGATCATGTGGGATTTATATACATGCTCAGAGCCTCTGTCAATTGTAAATTGGGGTCAAGAACCTGTCTGGGTGGAGGAGGCACGGCCAACGCTTTCCTGAAATCTCTCCTTGTGCCAGGAAATAGTCACTCCACCCACGACTCCTACAACTGAGCCAAGGTGTTCCAGGGACATCGGCTGTGATACAAGGCACGCCTGTGGAAAATAGTTTTATAAAGTATATCCCGTCCTTTAAACCTTCCATTTCACATGGTTGAATTAAATGAGAGTGTTTTTTTAATTACCACGGTTAGAGTTTTGCTTTAGTCTCTGTTGTTAAATAAGTAAAATTAAACCAATTTAAAGTGTCATTTTTCAACATATTACAGAATAGTTAGGAAAGGCACATTGTTAGTGTAAGTAAGAAATAAGTCACGTTATGATCCAGTCAAACTCAAAACATTCTTAAGTTGGTTTGAAAGTCAATGGAAGAGATGTAAGTGCATCCTTAATTCTCCCATTGGGAATGTCTGTACTATAATAGTTTGTTGGTTTAATACCAGCTTATGTCTTGTGAAAATTCTCAAAAGAATCCTGGCAGCATGAAAATTGGGTTCAGGAATGTCTCTGGGTAGGAAAAAGAAGGGCTAATCCTTTCCTGAAATCTCAAGAGGTTCTGTAGATAGATGTTTCCATTGCTAGGATAGAGGGCACTCAGTTTATTTTGGATGGGTTTGCATTCCTCCGAACGATCATATTCACTTTTGGGGGAAGATTCTGAGATCTAGCATTCTCACTTGCAATTCAGGTAACTTCCATGTTACAGAACACTCTTCAACAGCTTAGGCTGTTATGCAGCCTCTTCTGATCAGAGCTTGAGGAAAAATAGATTTTGGGCTACCACTCCCAGTGTCTCCAAGCCAACATACTTCAGGTTTGGGGGGGGGTCAAATGCTGTCCTGGGGAAGGACAGTCTTGCTATAGTAATCCATGTTCTGGTAACCTCCTGTTTAGGGATGCCCTTGAAGATAACATACATATTTTGATTATTACAGATGCACCTGCTAAAGTACAGACAGAAATCAGTCAGAAACATATCTCACCACTGTTGAAAGCATACCAGTATCTTCCAGTCTACCTCTGATCTCAGGTCAAGATGATCATGAAGCACCTCAAGTACATAAAATGCCTGCCTGTCTCTACATCTTCTGGCAATGGCTCATTCCCAGAGCTCCAGATCATGAGAAATTTTCAACCACTAGAACCACCATGTGTGAATTTATAGAGAGTGCTTTCTGAGGTCTCACAACTGTTGGTTTCTAATTTTTTTGAAACCACAGAATGTACTATTGAGGTGATATTTAGAACAGTACTTCATTTTTGCTATATAGCAGCATATAAAGTATGTAAAACACTGAGTTGCAGAAAAAAAGGTAAGCTTTTTGCAGTACCGACTGATTATATTTTGATTGGTTCGGGTTTATGATGAAGATCATTTGAAAATTACTTAAGGGACAATTCATCCACTGTATTTTCACAAGGCTCTGTACTAAATCTCTATGTGTCTTGTTTTAGCTTTACACTTCAGCAACCTTGCTGAAGCATTGTGCCAACTTATTGTGAACTATTTTTGATGTGCTGCTGTTGATTTGCTGCTGTGTTGTTATGTGCCTTCAAGTCATTCCCAGTTTATTGTGACCCTAAGTGTAAAACCTATCACAGGTTTTCTTGGCAAGATTTGTTCGGGGCGGGGTGCCTTTGCCTTCCTCTGAGGCTGAGAGAGTGTGGATCAGCCAAGGTCACCCAGTGGGTTTCCATGGCCGAGTGGGGATTTTAACCCTGACCTCCAGAGTCATAGTTCAATGCTCAAACTGCTATACCCTGCTGGCTCTCCTTTCGATGTGTTGCTCAGCAGTATTCAAGTGTGTTTCCTGATCCTTTCTTTATGTATAGAATGTATTTTCTTAATATTATTCCTTGGTGGCTCATTTTAAGGCTTTTTATGTGCCATCCTTTTCCAGGATAATTTCTATGCCTTTTCTGTCTGCACAGCAGGCAGTGGTACATTATATGAAAATGCAGTTATGCCAACAACTTTCACATGTTTCATGTCTGTCAACTGCCAGAGAAGGTGGGAATCCCACTGTTCTTCTATTGCATGACAGATGGCAGAAGGAACAGTTACCAGATGTAGAGAAATGTAAAATGGTAGATGTTGCTCATTCTTCTCTGTCAAAGGATTCCAGATATGGGGATAGCAGTGGTGGAAGGAATAGCCACCTGATTTCTTTCTGTCATTCCACAACAGGAAGTGCAGTGAGTGTTGCCTGTGGGTAAGACAGGTATGGTGATAAGCCACCCATTTTGAATTCAACTCTGAACAGAAAAGATACATCTGTTTACCAAATGGCACTTGACATATGGTAACGAGGCACCCAAGCCAAGAATAATCTTTATTCATATAACATTTATGAAACAAATTTTGAGTATTCAAGAAAGGAAGTTCAAACTGTGATTCCAAAGTGAAACCACTCAATTAAAACTCATCAGCAAGTTTAATTCTATTACCACTGGTCTGAATTATGGGAATGGTGTTCTATGACATTAAAGTTTTAAGTAACTGGAGAATAGTAGGATTTCCCACTGATCAACTGCTGCTTATGTGAACAGTTATTGCACTTATTTTCTATACCTTCAAACATTATTTAATGGAATAGTCACAGACTGTATTTTGTGTATTTCTTTCCTGCATAAATTGTTTATTGATTTTTCCTAATATACCTCCTTTCTGAGGATAACACTCCTTTTTGCGTGGTATTTACCATGCGAAAAGGCACCTGGAGCGTTGCACGATTGTGAGGGACGATCTGCACAGTGCACTCACAATCTCGCGACACTCCACGGTAGGGCAGGTGCCACTCGCACACTTTTTCATTTTTGGCTTTCAGCCGAAAATGGTGCACAATTGTGCATTGCTCCAGGGCCCCAAGTACACTTGCCGTTCGTGCGGAGCCTCCAGAGCCACGGCGGTCATGCTTCCTGCCCCAGTGCAGCCTGGGAAACTTGGGAGCAGGCAGCTCCTATGGAGTTGAAGCAGCGGGGATGCGAGAGCCTCTCACTGGAGGCTGCTCATGCCATCCCCACACCCCAGTGCCGAAAAAAGGTAAGCTGCAGATTGAATGAAGCACACCCTAATTCACAAAAGCTTATGCCATAATAAATGTGTTAACTCTTTAAGATGCGACAGTATCACTATCTGCTCATTACAGATGGTACTGAGGAACTGAAGTGTCTAGAATACTGCCTTGCCATAGTCCCTTACATTAGGAGTATGAATCATGTGGCCCTCTAAATGTTGCTGGACTGCAACAACCAGCATTCTTCACCATGCGCTATGCTGGCTAGAGCTTCTGGGACTTCCATTCAAGCAACATAGAGAAGACTTCTCTCCCTTTGCCCTACAGTGTAATCTTAAGTTTTAAATGACTACTCGGAAAAGGATGTTTCTTCTAAGTCTTACTTAGTTTAATGGGGTTTATTCCCACAAAGGTGCTTTTAAGTTTAAAGGTCCATCTTACCATGAGATCTGCAGGCCAAGTAGATCTGACATTTCTAGGCTAGCAGCAATTGCATAGGGATGTGGGGGCGAGGGGGGGCGATTCGCAGCAATGTTTTTGGGGCATCCCAGCCTGTAGCCACGCCCCCACACACATTGCAGCCACACCCCCACACACGGTGACTCTGCCCCTCATACCGTAGCGCCACACACACACACACACACCCCACTCCAAGCTCCACCACAGGCTAACAGCCTACCTATTCTCAAATGACAGGATTTGAATTTCTCTGTATGAAGATAGAGTCCTGTCCTTGTCATGTGAACATTTGGGACTGGCCTTAGCCAAGGGATTTTCCCAAGCTCTGATCTGAGTTAAGGCCTCTAATTCTGTGTTCGAGTATAGTGTTTACTGGGGCATAGAGGAGAAATGAGCAAGAAGGAAATTCTTAAGTTCTATGGCATTTTTAAAGGCTTATAGGTTTTCTGAGTTCAAACTACAAATGTTAAGTTCCTTCCGTTAGGTTTCTTCTTCAGTTTTCAGGTTGATGTTATTTATTATAGAAAAAAATAGTGGAACTCTGTTTTATTTTGCTAGCTCTTGACATTCTATACAAGCCATACAAGTTGGCAACTTGCAAGGGGGCATCAAAGGCCTTTCTCATGCAAGGAATGTCCCTCTGTACCTTGCATGTGTAGAATGCAAGGGTAGACCCTACAGAAGAGCCTGGCCTTCTTCGGAACGAAGTATTCTTGTCAATTCCACAGGGTGGATCCCAGCTAAGTGGCAAAAATTAAGTTTCCTCTTGGCTGCAGTACAAAAATGTTGATATGTTTGATATGTCCAAACTTTGGAAGAGTGTTTTGCATCAGCTGCATGCTGTGTCCTTATTATTGCAAAGCAAGGTCTTGAAAGGGTAACTTTTGGCCATTAAAAGGGCACTGCTAGCCAACTCACCATGACAAGGCTTATGTTCTTCTGTCCAAACACTGGCTGAAATTAAAACCACATGGATGTACAAAAGTTTATTCCACCCCCTTAGGTGGAATAACTATGCACAGTATTCTCTCCTACTTGGAAGCCCCTAGGGATGCTTCACATGGACTGCGAGTCTCCGCAGTCTCTAGATCTGCCAATGTAAAGTTCCCAATGAAAACACTGGTGTTCAAAATCACAGCATGGCTTCAGGACCACCCTCATCCAATTAAAATGGCTTTGGCAATTATACTTCTGTTCCCACATGCTTCATCAAAAAACTGAAGGCGGTGAGGGTGAGGAGCTTGCAGGCCAACACTTTGAAATCACCAGAAGATTCTAAGTTACACTTATCAGGAATACAAATTAGGAAAAATGCACACAGACAGCGTACTGTATGAAATGCTGTCTTTTACTGACATTAAGCATCAGCACATCAGAAGTATGCATATGGAAACAGCTAGAAATTTGGGGATTGAACAAAAATTTCATTGGGAGGCACAAGTCCCCCACCACACACACACACACACACACACACACACACAATAACCACACTCCTGTGAAATAGCAGTGATGAGGAATTTGGGCAGGTGCTTGTTGGCTATCATCTGAGTGTAATCTCTCTTCCCAGTTCTTTGGTGGACATCCTTTTTTTCTTTTTTGCCTTTCTTATTAATTTGTTAATTAGATGAGTAATCAGTTTGTGAATTTGTGTGTTTTAGGTAGCAGAACTTTTTCCTTCTCCCGTCCAACTCAAATTGTCTGTCTGACTTGCTTTCTCTGTGTGATTCATTCTTTAAAATGATCCTAATTCTCTCTGTATTTACATGTGCAGTTCTGATCCACCAATGGGCACATTTATTTAATTTACAAAAAACATATATAGTTGTTGTTATTTTGCACTTTTAGTTTGTATTATGAAGCAAAAGAAAATATTGCCCTTTTGCGTTGTGCAAGTGAGTCAATTTAATTTCTATTAGATCTCCTCATTAGTTACGTTAACAGTTTCAACAATTATGTTTCACATTACACTGGACTTAGTTTAAGTTAAGCACAAGATATTAGTAATACAAATATACTTGATGCCCTGAAGGAGAGAAGAGTATAGAATGCTTGCCTTCACCGCAAATAACACTTGGAACACTCAGTAGTTTTGATGGCAGTGGGAACAAGTTTGTTTTGCCCCAGTAAGACCTGTAAGGGTTCAGGGTGTGATAGCTGGAGGAAGCCTGTCAGGAGAGCTCTGTTTGAGCCAGCCAAGAAGCAACAATGAAAACAGCATAGTGATAGGGCTAGCCCCTGAGATGGAATGCCAGAGGCCTGAGTCATCACAGAAAGGCTGAGCATTGTTTGGGACCCCTTTGAAATGGGAATGGATCCTAGGATTGCTTTCTTCCTTCACTGTAGGGGTAGACAGCCAGGACATTACAGTGCTAGCAGCCTCCTTGACCCCCTTATGAGACAGTATGAGGTGGTCTTGCTCAACACAGAGGCAAAAAAAAATGTTACAACCAGGCAGCAGTGTGAAGACTCATAGAAAAAGAAATCCCTGAATTCCCTACTTGTCAATCCTTCCCCATTCCCAAGAGGCTTGGGCAGGCAGCTATGGAAATGATGAGTTGGAGGGAGTGGTGGGCATTGGACAGAACTTTACAAAACCAGCCCAGTTCACCAAGTGCCTTAAAAGAGAGCAGGGAGATCATCAGGGTGATGTCTCCAGTTGCATAGCTCCTCCCATTCCCTCTGTTTATGTAATACTGTGTCACTGAATCTCACCTTTCAGGCTATGAATAGAATAAAGCAAAAGAACTGTCTCCTCAAGTTACTTATATTTGATCACTAGTTAACTTTTAACACTTAGCCATTTGATGCTCAGTGCTTGAAATCCTGGCTCAAAAGCAAGAAGCACTGTAAGAGTAATATTCATTTTTTTACCTGCTCACTTCTGTCAGCTGTTGCTGTCTGCCTATGAGGTGCTCCTCTGCCTTTGCTCTTCCATAGTGTAATTCTTCAATTACTGAGGTTGGGAATCCTCTATGTAGGAAGGTTTTCCCGTGCTAGGAGAACCATATCAGGACAGATACAGCATAAACTGCCAAGAGTGAATAGTCAACAACTCCTTGAACTTACCTTCTGGAAATTTGACTTGATTAGTCCCCAGTTTAGCGCCTACCATGTGTCCACATTTTATACAGATGTGTGAAAAACCAAAAGAGTGATAGCTACATTTTCATTTCCCAGTGTAAGTCAAAGGTGAAGGAATTGCCATTTGGATACTTTAATCTCAATTTGGATTGAGGTCCAGGTCAGCTCAAGTCTTGATTAATCTGGACAGAATTGGACTTTCAGCCATATGTCCCACGAACAGCCTTGATATGAAGGAATCCTACTCATTTTACACCTTTGTCAATGGGAATGAAGTCTAACAGTGTGGCTTATATCCAGGGATGTGGCGGTAGAGCTGAAATCCCCTTTTCCTGGAATTGTTGATGTTGATGAACTATTAGGTCTTTTCCAGACCGGGCTTAAAATGGTGCAGACCAACCTCCAGCGGAGGTCTTCTGCACCGTAGAGTGGACTGGGGCTGACTACTTTTTGTAGTTCCATACCTCAGTCCACTCCGGAGCGACCAGAATTGGTCGCGCAGTGTGTTTTTTAAAAACCTCTTTTTAGAGGTTTTTAAAAAGCACGGAGCACACGACTCCATGTCGCTCCATCGCTGCACTCTGGTGCAGATTTGCAGGTGCGTGCAAGTGCATGCCTGCAGATCTGCCAGGGTGGGCTTTAGGTTGGCAAGCTTCTCCGGTTGGTGGAGAGCCTCCACCAACTGGAAGCTGCCATTTTGGACGCCGGAGCAGTGCGAAGCGATGAGCTCGCACTGCTCCTCGTCCGGATGGACTCACCCGAACGGAGAAGAAAGCTGGTGAGTCCCGTTTTTGCCCATTTATTTTCACACATGCGGAAAGGTCCTTACTCTCATCATACTTTACTACTGGCTGGGCTACCTGGGGCTGATAGGAACTGGATTTCAGAAACCTGTAGCAGACTACAGTTTCCTCAGTTTTGTTTTATCTCTTTTCACTGACTCAGAGGTCCAATGTACATGTAATTTTTAAAGAGCTTCATAATGTTGGTCATTGCTATACTGAGTGTTGTTAGGTTACCAAATCCCATTTTCTGCCGTGAAGGGAAAATGTGCTTATTTTCACAGCATTATTCAGATTCATGACATTCTATATGCAGTTAATACTGTGAATTACTTAACCAGATGTAGGATTTTTCAATGTACCTTTGTCCCTCAGAAAATGGAATGCTTGGAAGCTTCCCTCTGAAGTAGGCTTGAGTAGCTAGTGAGGAGTTTCTAACTGTAAACATACATCAACTCTAGAGATTGGCTCGTGCACAATTAACAGGACCAGCTGAAGACATCATGCTACAAAGGCAGGGGACAAGATGGCACCTTGTTTCCATTCCATGTATGGAAACTAACCACACTGGAAGCTCTTACTTCAGCACAGCTAACAGCACAACACCTTCCACTGTACCTGAGAGCTGCAGACTAGCATAAGGCAGCATGTGTCAGGCCATTAGGCAGGCAGAGTTCTTTTCATCAATATCCTCATGTCTGATGTAGCTGCTGTGTTCTGACTCATGACAGTTTGGCCCTGATAATTAACCCATAAACCTAGAATAATTACTGAAGATTAAATCCATCTGTAAATTCAGACTGCAGTCTATTGTTGCTGTTGCTGAACAGAAAAAACATCAGGTTGACTTTGCCTTATGGGGGATGCTATGTATGAGAGGCATGCAGGAGCCCTGGTTATCAACTACCCTGTTCAGGTCTTGCATACTTTGGGATGTGGCTTTAATCCTTCTGTAGTGGGGTCTACGTCTGTTCCTACTGCTTTCCACTTTACCAAATAGAGGTGCTGAATTAGTGGCAACTTGGTAACTCAGCAGTAATGATTCAGTGGGTCTGTTCTGGCTGGGATTAACAACTGGATTTAGACCTAAATTGATTCTGACAATCACTGTTGCCATCTCATGAAGAAATGTTAATCGTTCATTATGTAGAGTAAACCAGAGGGCATTGTGTGCAGAAGTCTTCATGATTCTGATGTGCCATATGAAATGAAGCTGATGAAGGCTCCTCTTTTGAGCCATATTCAAGTATCTCAATATATGGAGATGTAAAGACTGTAGTCATTTTCCATAGAAACGGATGACTGTCCAGAAATTCCTCTGTTTTCAAGGTATGTCCACAGCCCTTTTTATCATGGGGGTTTGCCACTTCCTTTCAGTAGTGCTGGGATCTCCATGTACAAATGATTTTTTTCTGTTGGTGTTAATGGAGCTTTTGACAAGTGGAGGAGGTCTGTGTGCAATTCAGACCTCCTGCTGTATGCGTGCAATACTACTAGATTAGAATGAACATCTGGGGAAGAGGGAGAGGGAGAGAGAATGAACTATGTCTACACATATGGAAAGGAATCTGCATTTTGCTTTGGTGGTTGATTTTTTTTTAACCTCACATATATGTTAAAGCGATCAGTGACATCATGTATCAGGCTTCTCATGATCTTTTCACTATATGACCCAGTCTGACAAGGTAACTGTACCACTGATCCCAGTACAGCCATATTATATCCTATTGCATTTGTCTGGGAATTAACATTTCAGTCAGAATAATGAGCCTTAACACAGCTTTCCATGTCAAAAAAACTAGAAAAAAATCTTTAGCGATGTTTTACTCACATTAGATAATAGCATATTTATGTCTTGAATATATTATGACAGACAGTATTTTGGCACTGAGGAAAGCTACAAGAGGAGAGAAAGCTAGAATTTACGCCACAAAATGAATACTTGTAAGAATGGATTTTCCAAATTATATATTTTCTATATAAAGAAAGTTTTTGTATTTTGCTCTTGTGTGGTTCAGACAATGAGTAATTACATCACCATTATCCTCAGTAATAAATCTTTGGACTGGACTGAAGCGTTCTCACTGACTGGGATTAAAACTATCAATTACTGTAGCACATCAGTAGTAAAACATTGAGGGTGTATGTTCTGCTTTTTCTAACAGTGTCCAGTCTCTCCCCCATTCCTAGCACTTCAGTTTGTAGTATCTTCAGTAAATCATGAACAGAAAGCTAAACTCTCTCTCTCTCTCTCTCTCCCTCTCTCCCCCTCCCCTGAATTCTTCAATCATGATGTACATCTTCATATAATTCAACATCAGTTATCTTTTCATCTCAACTGATTAATTGTAAACAAAAGTATAAAATTATAACTGAGGGTCACACCTAAATTGTCAGCTATATCAAGCTAATATCATGTACAAGATGAAACCAAATCTTAACAAAATGTCTTCTTAGTAGTTTCAGAGGTCTGGTCTGTATTGCTCAGGTTGCTGTCAGGGCATTTTCCACACTGTTCTTCTTCTCCTTCCTATTACTATTTTTAAAAACACAGCCAAGCTTCTAGAATGTTCCTCTGTTTCATCATCCACTGTATCAGCTTCAGAGTTCTCTAGCAGAGAATTCTAGCAGACAATCCCAGATTTTACAGGATGATGCCATGGCAGATAAAACAGTGTCAGACGACTGTAACTGTCCTTCTCTCCAACAGACACCAAAAAGTCCCCCTTTTTAGTTGTTAATGTCTTCGTGACATCTGCAATGTATTTTTTCAAATGTATTCTTTTTACATATTAGGCTGCAGTCCTAAACAGTTTGGACAGGACAATACTGTGCTGTATTGGGCAGTTATTATCCATTCTGGAACTGTATAATATGCTCTCTCAAATTAGTCAGTAAGAAGCCCTGCCCCATACAGCTAAGGTTTCCTACTATGCAGGAGATTTGTAGAGCAGTTTGGAGACAAAAGAATAATAGTGTAGACTCAGAAGCCCTGCTAGCAGTTGTATTTCTCTTGTGAGCTACCTTCAGATTCTTTTACACTCTGAAAGACAGTCTAAAATATTTGAAATAGGTAAATAATAATGTTCACTGATAAAGTTGCCAGGCACATCTTCTGGGAGGAAACTATAGATTAACAGCTAAGGACAGTGAAATGAGGAATGTAAAAATATTCAATCACTTCTCATTTTCAATACCCCGTCAAGAAATTGTCAGTCACCATGATATTGTTCGTCCTTGGTAAGACTTTTTCATAGGATGCATTTTTGTTTCTCTCTCTCTCTCTCTCTCACACACACAGAGATCTTGTGGGGGCAAAAAAATTACAAAATTTTCACCAAAAAATCCCAAAATGTGAAAAACCATTGAAAATTCACAAAAATCACCATAATCTCACCCAGAATTTCCTTATGTTTTTTTTCATTATCAGATGGGAAAACAAAATAAGCAATGATTAACATTCTTAACTGAGGTGGTGTGCATCCATTAGAAGTGTCAGAAGATTGCCTCTCAATATAAGCAACTTGAAGTTGGCCAATAGATTTGGCTATCTATTGGAGCATTCACATTGTGCCTTCATATATAATCAACTGGTATATTTTCAAATACATTCAGATGTTACAAAACACCCTGGGCCTCTAGCAGCCTTCTTTCAAAGGAAATGGAACTGGGTAAATACAGCATCCCTGGAAAGTCTAATTGTTCTGAGAAGCTAGGAGAACACCAATAATTGTGAAAAAATTATGTTTAAATAATATCTTGCTTCAACTGTCAATCCAGAGTTCTCATATGTGCAAGCTTCATATTGTGGAGTGGCAGTTCAGAGATTATAAGTAATTTATGTTCAGGACTGATCCTTCCCTCCCAAATGAATGAATGTCCAAGTCCTTACACACTGAAGGTCAGAATGTATCAGAGTTCCAGTACACATAGCAAGCCCTAGACGGGCCTCTGAATGAGCTTGATAGTTGGTAAGAGTTGCATATGCCAAGATTTTTGCTAGTTTAAATTAAATTATTCCACCAATTAAAACAGGTAACCTTATTTGGACATGACTGATATTTTGAAGGTTTCCAGTTAGAAAAATATTATGGCTAGGTAGAATCCAGGAGTACACAAGAACAGTAGGGGCATTTGCCAACTTTTATTCCCTGCTGTAGGCCCTCATGCCTCATCAAATGCTACTCCAGAGCTTCAGAAGAACTTTTGTAGCACAAAGGGCTGCAGTAAATACAGAGGATAGGGAAAGCCCCAGTTAGTGAGAAGAATACAGTGTGTGCACTTTGGAACCTAGCCATGATCTTTAAATTACATGACATTCATATAATTCATATCTCAGTCAAACTGAAACCTGGTGAATTTCTCCCAGGAGCAGAAACAGGTAGGAGAGACCATGCTGACTTCCAAATTCTGCCATAGTTTTAAAGGCTGAACTTTATCATCTAGCCTACTGTTCATCTAGCTGTAATAAGGTAGACTCCAGGTGTATCACATAAGAGGCTGGCAGGGGCAGTTAAAACAGTGGGAGAAAATAGGTAAGATCAACTACAGGTGCTAAATCTCTTGTCTTAGATCTGAAGGAAAAGAGAAATTAAACCCCGTTTGGTTTAAAGGTTTGACATATTTAGCCAGATTCATGCATGCAAAAGAACCTCTGTAGGCATCTACTTGTAATATCCTCACACAGTAATAAGCCACTCCTTCTTATGTAAAGCAGTCCTACATCATGAGATTGCTTTCCATGAAGCTCTTAGTTCTAAATACCCCATGATGCTCTTGGTTCCAAATACCTCTGTATGCATAAGATGGCTACAATTAAATTGTACCTATTAACTTTCAGAGTTTTCAGCTCTAAAATAAATAGGCATAGTGGGGCAAAGAGCTGTAGTTTCTTGACTTGTAAGATTACCATTTTATATTTCTTGCATAATGACTTCTCTTAGCTCTTTCATAGGTGGGTGGACAGATGTTTGCAATTATGTCCCTATATGTGGTCCACAGGTATTCCAGAACTGAAGAGTCTGGCTTTTAAAAAAAATATTTTCAAGAAACCAGCTGCCACATGGCTTCTTACGGCCAAACCACACCAAGTGGAAATATACTAAAAAGATGGGTAGAGTGAAGTACTTCTTTAAAAACAGAAAAATGACTCATGCTCATAAAATATAATTACTGTAGTAATTTCTTTTAAATATACTGGCTGTCGAAATGGGGGAGAA
Organism: Ctenosaura bakeri; assembly: GCA_948474755.1. Taxonomy (NCBI): domain Eukaryota; kingdom Metazoa; phylum Chordata; class Lepidosauria; order Squamata; family Iguanidae; genus Ctenosaura; species Ctenosaura bakeri. The sequence goes on along the minus strand of CAOLHI010005023.1, from coordinate 48,099 downwards.
TTTCAATTGCCTGTTCATTAGAGGGAATTTTTCCCCTTGCATGATTCTGTGCCTGTAACTGGTGCAACTTACAAACTTTCTGTCCTAAGAAGGGTTTCCTAATTCTGGGTACTTTCTGGAATTATCTTTCTAACTCCAGTGCAAGACTAGACATGATAAAAATCACTCAGGGACAATCAGGATCCGCAAAATACTCCAGAAACATCTTTCAAATTAAGCATGGGGGATTCTCAACAGTATCTTAAAAATACATAATTTTTATCTCAATGACATAACTTCTGGTATTGCAAAGTGCCAGGTGATGTCCTAAGCCATCCCAGTTAATAATCTAGCAGTGTATCTTAGGAATACCTTTTCATTCCCTGTTGTTTATTTAAGAGCAGGCTCTGGAATAGGCTCAGTTTGGGTTTCATTCCATTATAGATTGTATGTATTCACTTCCTTCTAAGTTGCTGTGGGATACATATGGCATCTTCAATACCACCTCGTTTCATTTACACAGCTATGAAGAATATGGCCATTTCCACACTACACTGTTAAAGTGCTATTATTCCACTTTCAACATCCTATAGAATCCTGAGATTTGAAGTTTAGGGAGAGGCATTTAGAATTCTCAGCCAGAGAGCTCTTTGGCCTCAGTAAACAACAAACCCCAGAACTCCATAGGATGTTGAATGTGGAATAATAACACTATGGCCGGCCAGCCCCTCCCTAAACTGCAAACCCCAGGATTCCATAGGATGTTGAAAGCGGAATAATAGCGCTATAACAGTCTACTGTGGAAATGGTGTATAACAGTGTAATGTGGAAATGGCCTAAGTCAGGTGGAGATACAGTGACTAGTCGAAAGCCATTTACAGAATAAGCCTATATATGGCTACTTAGAAGTTCATCCCAGTAAATTCAATAGAGCTTATTTGCGGAGCTTGGAAAACTTTTTTTGGAAAGTATAAGTATGGTGCTGCATTAGTACAGAAACATTAAAGAAAATTAATTTAATAACATTAAAATATTAAGAGAATTAGTTGACTATATTAATAAAATTGTTAAATAATAGAAATTATTTAAATTAGAAAATATGGCCCAAGTACCCTAAAGGTACCATATCTGGTTTGATCATAGAAGATAAGTAGGGTCAACCCCTGTTAGTACAGATGAGAGGCTGCCAATGAATACCAGGTACTGTAGGTTGTGTTTCAGAGGAAGGAACTGGCAAATTATCTGCCTCAGAAAACCCTATCAAATTCATGGGGTCGCCACAAGTTGACAGGCAACTCAAAGGCAGATACACAAACATGAATACTGCCAACCCACTAACCCTCAAGTGACAAATTAAATTAATCTCCATTATTGATTGTAAATAAAGAAACTGAATATTGTTGTAATATAATGCTTAAAATAATTGCTTTTAAAATCATCATCATTTTTTCTTAATTGATATTATTTATATTCCTTTTAACAAAATTCATGCAAGACATTAAATTTTAATGACTTGTTTCCAAGCTGTAAATAAATTCATGAGACTGGAGTAGGCAATGTGAATGAGTTTACTGGACAGAATTTAACTATAGCATATGTGTTGGATAGCCATGTTGGAAAAAATAATAACATGCAAAACTTGCTAAAATTTTTGGACATCTCATACATTTCTCAGTAGTTTGAACTTCTTTCTTGGGTTTATTCATGCGCCACCTTTGAAGTACAAGGTCTAGTTTGTGTATCCTGGCCTTTCTATACTGAATTTCAAGGTAAAGCTGCCAGGTTTTATTTACTTTGGCTGTGAAAGTACTTGGACACTTTGTAATATGTATTTGTGTATCTGTGTGTGTGTGTGTGTATACATACACACACACATATTCATGACAGCCAGCATGGCATAGTGGTTTGAGTATTAGACTACAATCCAGGAGATGATACGGTTCCCCACACAGCCACGGAAAATTACTGGGTGACCTTGGGTGTGTCAAACACTCTCAAGCACTTGTGATAGGTTCACCTTGGGGTCACCATAAGAGAGAAACAACTTGAAGGCACACAGCAACAACAAATACATACATACACACTCACAATTAACATACAAGCAAACATATAAGGAGACAAAAAGGGGAAGCCCCATAAGACAGAGGTACATCACATTACGTCCTCAAAGTGAGACTTCATACCTAAATGCTTCATCATCAGCTGTTTATGGTCAAAGGACATAACCAAGGATACACAGTGCCTTGGTGTATGTATGACCTCCTTGTTTCTGGATTTTGCTATCAACTAGGAGCAATTATCAAGTAAACAGCTGCTGGAACACAAGGAAAAGTTGTAGAATCTTAGTTGGTAAACAGAGGTTTATAAAGGAAAACTTTTCTAGCCACCACTATGCTATAACTGTAACAGATATGTGATACAACATATATACTGGTGACTATGTATTAAGCAGAGGAGCATGAAGAGGTTGGAATAGGCTTTACCCCACTCAGTCTATGAGCTGTCCATGCACATGAAAAATATAAATATACAATGGATCTTAACCAAGAATCCATGTATGGAATAAGACCAAGGAGGAATCCCATAGGTAGAAATTTTGCTAATTTCACCCTTCACCTCCAGCATCTCCCACCATATCAGAGCATACTCAGTGTTTGGACATGGTTTTTCAGGGGCACAAGCAGGACCAAGGAACCTCTCCAATTCTGCAGGAAGAAACATATAAAAGTGGAACTTCACTGATGGGATGGGCCTGTTGATGGGAGGGCAGTTCATATCTCAGCCACAGATTCTCAAACTCTGGGGGAAAAGTGTGTATTCCTTTATTTAAAAGGAAGACTTAAGTCTTGATGATCTTAGATACCATCTAGTCACATAGGGACAGGGGGAGCAATGGAGGCAATTTGCCCTGGGTGGCAATGTTTTTGGGGTGTTGGGGCTTATAGCCCCCTGCACTGCATGCCCCCCGCACCGCAGCCATGCCCCCTCCCAACCCCTCCACACACTCCAAGCTTCGCCACTGATACCATCATGACAATAGGTAGTAAACTATGTGTAGCAAGGACAACAATATCATTAATATCATTAAAATTTCATAAGCTTTATATTACTTTGTATTAATACAAAGCACAGTAGTTCATTTATTGTGCTTATGAGTGGCAAGTTGGACTGTCATTTCTACAAGTTGTGCTACTCTGTTGTACTCAAAAGCAAAAACTCTCATAGCATATCATTATCATCATCATGATCATTATCTTTTTATGGTGTAAGCTTTTACAAACTAAATTCCTCTGATGAAGTAGACTTCACTCTACATACATTTATGTCATAATAAGTTTGTCAGAAAAGTTTTCTAAAACAGAAATGTTTTCTGATACAAAAAAGGGGAGAAGTATAGTGGCAAAAAGAATAACAACATGTAGTTCATGTGGAAAAGTGTTGGTGAATTTCAGAAGAATACAGCATTACCTGCAATATCCTGAAATAATTCTTTTAAAATAAATAAGTCAAATATTAGGCTTGGACATTTTTATAGGAGTATTTTTCTCTGGCTGTACATTTGAAAAGAAAGATGCCCAAAGGATTTACACACACTTGCATGGAATCTAAATCTGCCACACCACCTTTCAGTGCTTAGGGAAGTGTGGAGTTCATAACTGTATTCTTTAATAAACCAACATAGAAGATGTGTTTGGTACAGATGTCAGGGTATCTTTCATATCAAAGCAATTTTAATGTTTATTATGAGTTGTAAATTATTTCATTCATCAGTACATAATACATTTCTGGCCTGACTAGTTAATGTAAATTTTGAATTCTAAAGCACATTCCTGCTTCAGGTCTTGATCCATTTATTTAATATTTACATTCTGTTCTCCATCCAGACATCTCAGGGTGGTGTAAAATAACAGTATGTTTCAAATGTTGGACTGTGACCCTGGAGACCAAGATTTGATTGTTCACTTGGCCATGGAAACCTGCTGGGTGACCATGTGCATATACCAAACTCTCAGGCCATTTCCACACTACGCTCTTATAGTGCGATTATTCCACTTTCAACATCTTATGGAATCCTGGGGTTTGCAGTTTAGGGAGGGGCCGTTCCCCCCCCTAAACTGCAAACCCCAGGATTCCATAGGATGTTGAAAGTGGAATAATCGCACTATAAGAGTGTAGTGCGGAAATGACCTCAGTCCCCAGAAAATCCCTTGATAGGTTCACTCTAGGATTGCCATAATTTGGAAACAGCATGAAGGTAAACAACAATAAATAGATATTAACAATATTTTAAAAGGCTAAAATATATTAAACAATTTAACAAGGCATCTAGATTCCTGAAGAGGAGCACATTTTGTTGTAAGTCCCGCATGTGACTGCTGAACAGACAAGAGCACTTGTAGTAAGCCAACAATGTCAGCATAGCCAGCTGAAACTACTCTTGTGTCATGCATGCTTTTAGAGATTAAATGCTATTACTACCATTTCAAAGGCAGGGAGTCATTTAACAAAATGTTTTGATAATACCATGTGGCAAGAAATCCTCTCAGTAGGATAATCTTAGAACAGTTTCTCAGTAAAGTGTGGCAGAATAATAAAAAATGGCTTCTTGTGATGCAGAACATATCATTTTATTATTATTTTTTTCTTGGCCACTATTTTCTGCGTGGGCGCCTCCACCGTGACAACTTTGGAAACAGGTTGAATTGCACTGCCAAGAAATTCACCAGTGTGGTAACTGTAAGTGCTGCTATGGTAAAGAGTCAAACGTGGGCAGAGAGAGAATTTAAACAGAAAAAATTAATGGTCCCAAGAAAGGACTAAAACTCTCGTTTGAATCAAGCTTAACTGGAGCTACTTTGGGGGCTATACATTCTTTTGGCACACTCCCTTTGGCCTGGGTCAGCTGGGTGAGGAAAAACACACACTTCGATGACTTGATCTCCTCCTGCAGAAGAAAAAAAGCCCCACTATTTTGGACAGCATTTTGGAAAGTAATAAAATCAAATGCAGTTCATAACAGATGCTGTTTGATCAAGCAGAGCCTCCCCTTTGCCTGCGGGCACTCTGCCCAGGGACTGAGAGATATGTTTTAAAAATGCCTACTTTTCATGTATATTAGAATAAACTATTTTATTTTCAGTGAATACTGACCACAAAGGCAAGATGCTAATGTCTTGTATTCCCCAGACTTCACTCCCTATATATCTAAGTTCTCAGCAGCTGAATCCTAAACATGTTTACTCAGATGTAAGCGACTTTGATTTCAAGAAGGCCTATGCCCAAATAAGGACAGGATCCAATATTGTACTTGTGTTGGATTTTACTACTTCTTCCAGTATTGGCAACTCCATCTCTCCTACAGCTTCCCGTCTGCCCTAAAATCTGATCCAGAAGGCAGCATAATTCAGGAACAAGTTTTGGCCACCTCAATAGACTGCAGTAAGAAGGGAAGCAGTCCTGATTCTGCTGACATTGAATACCAACATCTCATATCCTCCAACATTTCACAGATGAAAACCAGGATGCATGTGGCTAACCAACATCAAAGTATGGTTAACATGCCAAAAAGATATTAATAAGGAATAATATACAAGCCAGGAACAACTAAATTAGGTTGCTTTTGCATGAGTCTACTGTGAAGGGCAAGATACCAATCTCTTCTTCTACCCCACCCTCCACTGAATTGATTGCAAACCACTATTGTCCTTTAAACTTTGATTGCAGCAAACTGAAAAAAAACAGAGCACAAAGGGGGAAAGTGGGCAAGCACTGGGAAATTGAAACATTTCAAATGCACTAAAAAAAAGGACATCAAAGAATTAAACAGAACTACCCATACCAGATCAGGACAGTTGGAGGGTATAAAGTACATAACTGAATCTTGGCCTTAGTATGTATGTTGGCTTACAGCCTTTGAATATCTGAGGCTGAAATCCTGCCTACCCTTACTGGGAAATATGTCTGACTGAAATAAGAGGGATTTCAAAGTAAACGTACCTAAGCAGTCACTGAGATTGCACTGTATGTGTGTTTAGTTGTGCAGGCTCCTACATTTCATTGACTATGGAATATTTTCTTTATTGACATTCTATACGTTTTAATCTTTAAAAAAGAGAGTGCAACATACTGAGCAGTGGCTGGAATTAGGGTGATAAAAACATGTAACTTGGTAGATTGCTTAGGACGAGTTACTGCTACATCGTCCCTATCTTTACCTTTAATAGTGTGGGTGGCACTGCTGGCGGCTCTCACACTGGCCCGGCAAACCACAAGTGCTTCCAGCTACATGACATGTTCCAACACCATCTTTTCTAAACATGAAACTCACATAGCTGCTCTCCCAGTGAGACTGGCCATCATTATGTGGTATGTAATACAGTGTCAGAATGAACCACATTCAGGTTCAAGATGCTTTGTACACACTTAGACAGATAAAAGAACAATTTTAGAGGAAATACACAAACCATAAAGTAGTCTTGGCCTTTGCTTGTTTGTGTTCATATTTCACCCTTACTTCAAGAAGCTCAAGACAGTGTACATGGTTCTCTCTCTCTCTCTCTCTCTCACACACACACACACACACACACTATTTCTCTCTTCTCTTCAGAACAACACTGTGAAATAAACTTGGGTAAGAGGCAGTACCTGGCTCAAGGTCAACCAATAACAGCACTATAACAGTATGGTGCAGAAATGTTCCTTTCAGAGGAAGGAACTGGCAAAATCACCTCAGAGCATTTCTTGCCTAAGAAAACCCTACAAAATTCATGGGGTTGCCATAATTCAACAGGTGATTTAAGGCGTGCGTGCACATGCACGCACGCGCACACACACACACACACACACACATTCAGCAAGTAAGCATATTGAAAATTCCAGATTATTACAAACTCTTTAATTTGTGAATGATTGCTGCAGCCAGACTGCTAGTATAGGTGTATGCATTTAGATGAGAAGAATCTACATCACATCTACAATCTGCCATTGTAACCAGCTTCTATTTTATTAAAATAAATTTTTACACACCTGATAAAAACAGAATTTGAGAACTCTCCTTGATTTGTGTATGACTTTAATCATTAATTTTCATCCTTCTATTCATTTGCTTTAACACAGCTGCACCAGACTAACAAGAGAGATTCACATATAGATCTACAGCATACCTTATTTGCCCCCTATGTATCAGATTTTAGAAATGATCATTTTTTGGACTACAGCTTCCAGAATTCTCCAGCCAGCAGGGCCACTGGCCATTCTGGCTGGAAGATTCTGGGAGCTGTCATCCAAAAAGTAACTTTTCTAAGCTCTGGAATTTACTCCACATAGAGTGGGGTGGGATGGGCATGTGCATTTCCATTCACTGTCTTGGCATATATGTGATAGAAAGGATAGAAGATTAGGAAGAAAAGATGGAAGATTTGGACCAGAGCTAATTTTGTTCATTAACTTTTTTGACAAAAGTAAACTTTGTAATACCACAGGTACAAAGCCCAGTTTTTTCACAGTTCTTGCTTTTTGGCAAACTAGATAAAATATGTCAGGTATGCATTAACTGCATGTTAATTGCACAAGTTTATCAAAAGCACTCTTTTAACAAATGAAATCCAGTTCTAGGCAAAAGAAAGTAAACACATGGGAAAACCCAATGAAGAACTGTTAACAGTTGGGCTTTAAGGGGCCAAACTAACAACAAATGAAATGTGGGAAGAATTCTGGTCTAGATGCATCTAAAGAACTTAATGACTGTTTTTGTTTATTATGAGTAATGCTGAGAGGATTTGAAGACTAATGTAAATGAACTATAGAACCCCAGGGGAAGAACAGCAAGTTATAGTTTACTTACTGAATTTCTGAATACTTCCTCTCTTCTAAGAAAATATTAAAAAATTAAAAAAAAACTACAGATATAAAAAAAGTTTTAAAAAGTTATCTGCTAACATAATAACTCTGCACTTTCCCATGACTGAAAACAATACAAAAAAACAGTGCGCGTACCTAAAGTCCCTTCCCCCACCAAACACAAATTCAGTAACATTAGCTGCTGAAATCATAGCACTGCTTAAACTTCTTGTGTCAGTTGAAAGGAAGTGCAGTAACCTATATCTGCAGTCAATCCATCAAACACTCTAATTTCTACCAAATAATGAATATCTCAAGGGTCAGTTGGATAACTAATTGAGGCCCCTTCCACAAGAAACATGTTTCTCAGGTCGCATATCCTGCCCAGACGGCAAATACAATGGGAAAACAAGACTACTGTAAAAGCTGCAGTGAGACTCAGGAAAAGCAGCATCCGGTGGGTCCATGAATAAATGCTGATGACCTGGAAAGCCCTACTCCTCCTGCTCCCCCTCCCCCCAAAAAGTACTGGAATATATACATTAAGCAATGTGCCAGGAGTCCATTGGGCTTTACCATTCAGTCTGATCTATGACTGTTTACAATACAAGTGAAACTGCTTGTTGGAGTAACTGACCTTTGGAGGTGTTCCACCATGACAATCAAGAAAGAAAATTTAGGGGGTCATTAAAAGCTTTTACACCTTTGCCACTTTGGCAAATGAGTCCTTGCAGACGTCTATGTGCATAAAACATGACACATCCTGTCTAGAAATAATTTTCTCAGGGTATTTAAAATGACAGGCCAGCCACGTCCAATTCAAAGTCAAATACACTCCCATGGCTCAGTCCAAGTAATTGCTTTTTTATTTCCATCTGTGAAAATTTAAAATACTAATACTACCTCATTTCAACTACAGCTTCTAAAAGGTACTCTTGCAATGTTTCTTCAAGTGTTGTATAATCACTGCATAGCACCAGAATAGTAGGAGGGAGCAAATATTTCTATATAGTGTTATTCTAAGCCAGCAGCCATATATATTCTTTGCCAGGAGCAAGATCTATTAACAGTGGGAGTCATTTCTGACCAGACACACATTGGAGTTCAATGTGAGATGGGGTAGGAATCGTGTGTTCTTCCAGAAGTTGCTAGACTGCAGCTCCCTGCCTTCTTCATTTTTAACTAAGGTGTCCAGGACTGATAGAATCTGCAGTCAATCACCATCTGGGAGGCACAAGATTCTCATCCCTGATGTGTATTTAATGGTGATTGTGGATGGGAATTCAGTCAGTTTTGCTTTTCCCACATTCATGCTTTAAAAAAAAAAAAAAATCTCAGGTTGTTTTCACAATTACTATGACCTATGAATTTTGAAAAACAGAAGCAAAATTCTTTCTCCTTTGTATCCTCCCAGTTCATTAGGTATAGCTGTTCTTGGCATGGACAGGATCGTGTTATTCCTTCCTGTCACATACATGTGAAAGGTACAAACCAAGTGGGAACTCTAATACATCATAATCCATATGGCTGAACACATGGGGATTCAAAGATTTTGAAGAGTAATATTCCCATGAAGCCCCAGGATTGGCTGGATGAATCTTACTAGTTTTGGTTTCTTTCAGATTTCAATATCTTAAATCTTCCCATTATACACATGATGATATGATTTATAAACGCTTATAAAAAACAAAGTGAAACAAAATTCCCACCCATCCTACTGGTTATGGTGGTGAGGATATAGAACAGGCAAACCTACAGCTAGGTAGAAGGCCTCAAACTAGTCAAAAAACTTTGAAGCTCAGAGACAAAAAGGACATGGGAAAGGAATATCCAGGAATATGGAAGGAAGAAGATAGAAGTGTGGGGTGAGTTGTGAGGGGAGAGCAGAGAAGACAGAAACTCGGGTAGGAGACAGTGGAGAAAAGCAAGGCCTAGAAGAAGAAAAAGAAGTGAAAGAAAGAAAAGAAAAAAAAGAAAAGAAGGGAAAATGGCAAAGGAAAGGATTGCTTGTGGACATAGCAGAGTGGGAGGAACAAGGCCAATGCTGGCATCTGGATTAGGGCCAGATGTGATCTGTGAAGAAAAACAGGGATGAGGGAAGCAGAGGCCAAAGGAAAAGAAGTTGGGGCAGTATATTGAAAACTAACATTCCATGGGGTGAGCATTGTTTTGCCTCCAACTACTAACACTGATTCCGGAACAAAAACGAGTTTTCAGCATTCAGAAAAATGAAGCTTAAAGTTTGGGAATGCTAGTTATGGAGGAGCCACTGATGAATTTAAAATCTGGGAGATAGACAGAAAGAAATTATCCTTAATTATGATGGACTCCATCTACTATGCCTGTAATCCTGCACACTGATCTTTGAGTAAACTCCATGTAATACAGTATGCTTTGAGTAATATTATTAATAGAATTACACTTAAAAGATTTGTGCTAAAAGCATGTAGAAAATGCCAAACAGCATCAATTGTGCAAAAACCATTTGGATTCATTACAGATGCTGAAGGGAAGAAATTTAAGTACACCTTGCAAAAACTTTGTAATATATGTGGTTCTCTATTCAAAGAATGTACATATTTGCAATATGTCTAAAATTAATTTAGCAATGGAAAATAGCGTTTTCAAAGCCAAAGTCATAACAGACCAAATCTTTCAACCACTCTGACAAATACACCATCAATATCATAGACATGACATAATTTAAAAATCCAGTATTTGGTTTCTAACACAAAAGAAATGAACAGACTCAGAAATGGATGCTTACTCTCTCTCTCACTGCCTGTTTCTCTGTCTCTCTTTCATCCACACATGCATCCATGTTAACACTCCCACACACCAATTATAGATTTTTGTGGATAAGACAAATAGAGTAAGAGAGAAGAGAAGGTGGCATATCCCAATCCCAAATTTATCCAACTTGCCTCCCAATCCCAAATTTCTCCCACTCACCCTGCTTTAGAGTATCAGACTGCAACCAAACTGCAGGCGCCGGCTGAATTTTAAAAGTGTTTGCGTTTATAGGAATAGCCTTGTAATTCTATTAACACCACCCTCCAAACCTCACAACACATTTTGCAGCCAAAAATGTCAAATTTCTTTTCCAAATAAAGCAAATGACAAGTAAACAAAATCCCCTACTTCAAAAAAACTGCACACCTCTGAAAGCTGGCTCCTGCCCCATGAATCTCAAACTTCAAAAAGCCTCAGTTTTGGCCAGATAATCATGCCGAAGCACCTTGTGGCCACACATCAAACCACATTATATGTGACAGCACAAGGTGATTTTTCAAATGGCCATCTAGCTCTGAATGATATAACTTTAAAAGTCAGAATATGAAGTTGTAACAAGAAAAACAAAAAAGAATGATTGCAGTTTAGTATTCAGTAGAGGGGGAGAGTGGGAACAGCCACAGGTCTTGCACAGAAGTTCAACAGGCATGAAAAGGAGCCATAGAAAAACATAAGTATATAAAGGCACCATGATATTCCTCTTAGTCATTTCAAAACAGGCAACTCAGGAAAAGATCCTGGTTAATTATGGGTCCATGACATTTGAAATGTTGCAGTTTTCTTCAAGTCCTACCTCACTTTGGTTTGATACAGAAAAGAAAAGTAATCAAGATAAGGAAACTCACCTAAACCATGCCCCTTCTCCTCTCCCTCAAAAAACTACACTAAGAAGAATGGGAGTTTGTGAACTATAAAATTTATATAAGAATTTATAAAATTCTTATTGTGTTATGAATTCTTTATATCTTGAACTTTTTTCTGAAAACATGTAAACTGATTTTCAACAAGTGTGGCAAATGCCATTTTAAATGTATCAGAATGTGCTGTCTTTAATATTTCCATATTAAATTTCAGTAATAGCATTGTACATCTTGATTCTCTGTCTTGAGGGGGGAAAGGTGTGGGATAAATAAAAGATGATGATCTTTTGTTTGTCTCCTGCCTTTTTCCAAGATAGGGAACTCAGTATTATTAGTATTAGTATAAGTATTAGCATTATTAATTCATATGCTCATTTTTAAAAATCTCTCTTTTGAGAATTAATAACATCAGTGAGATGCTGCGTATTCATTCCACTACTGGAAGGGAACTTTCACTCCTAAAGTTTGGAACTGTAAATTACAAGAAGTGGATTTTAAATTAATGGTCCCAAAAGAATACATGCTACCTCAAAGAAGCAGAAATCCCTGAAGCTTTTATGTAGCAAGCTGTCTGTCTGTGGACATGCAAATATATATTTGCCAAAAGGCTTAATTCTGATCCAGATGAGAACAGTTGTCTTTCTTGTCATGATTTCCATGTTCTCATGTCTTCTCTCATACATTCATAGATATTTCAGTAGTACACATTATTCACGGTGATGAATGCAGTCTCTATTGATTTAAATGTCCCACTTATTTATGAACTGTAAAAGCATCCATGTACATATGCCAAACAAAGAACCAGAGAAAATATTTTGTTTTTAAAAGAATATGTAAATATCACAAAATTGTGTTAGACATCCATTTTAAAGTATATGCTTTTCTACAATCATTAGTGTTTAGTGTTTAATTGTTTGTATTATGTGTTTATTAAACTCATTCTGGAAAAGACAATAGATAATATATATATATATGTATGTATGTATGTATGTATGTATCTTCTTCCAAATTAGGCCAGTAGGTGGGAGTATTGACTATGCCAGGACTTCCAAAGTTTTGTTAGGACAAAACTAAATAGAAATGTTTGATTTAATCTGAACTGTGCTTAAGAATCCCAGAAGACTCATAGTGCCTAAGCACACCTAAACACTTTTCATGTCACATACTACCGGAATCCAATTTTGAAAGATCTTCACTGGCATTGTATCATAAACAATACATAAATATAAGACTCCCAACTCTACCTGAGTTTTGAAGATGAGGCTAGACTCTTCTCAGGTATTTGTTAACAGTTTCATAGGCAGCAATGACCTGCCATTTACTGTATTTCATAAATGCCATTTGCTGCAAATTAGTTTGCATGCATTTCAACTGTCACATGAAAATAAGTACACTTTTGCTCTATGAAGTATATTTTCAGTATTCAGAGGGAATTTGTTTGTTGTCTTCTGTCAGTTGGAGATTGTCTGTCTGTCTATATATTGTACATGTTTAATATATAATTAAAAATACATCATAATTAAAAATAGACAGGGTAGCCTGGCTGGAAGAGATAAGTCTTCAGCACTTTTTAAAAATTCAGACAGCACATTTTGCTGTTGAATCTCTTCCAGCAAGTCATTCCTCAGTCTAGGGGTGATCAACAGAAAGGTCCTCCAGGTTATCATTGCCAGCCTGGTCCCAGCTGGGTTAAGTAAATGGCCCCCAGAGGACCCAAGTGTACAGGGCGGATCATATGGGAGGAGGCGATCCTGTAGGTAACTTACACCCAAGCCACGTAGGGCTTTAAAGGTAATAACCAACACTTTGTACTTTGCCTGGAAACTAATTGGTAGCCAGTGGAGTGATTTTAATATTGGTGTAATATATTAACTCTGTTGTACCATTAATTAACCATTAAGCTGTACCATTAATCAATCTGGTTGCCATATTTTGGACCTGTTGGGATTTCCAAACCTGGTACAAAGGTAGCCCAATGTAAAGTGCATTGCAGAAGTCCAACCTTGAGATTACCAGTGTGTGCACTACCATCTTTATTTTAGAGCCACAAAACTCCAGAGAAGGGGGTGACTCAGCTCCCAGGATCCTCTATGCAGTAAAATCTTCCTCATCTCCAGGAGGATGCTTAGGGAAGAGGGGAATTAGCCTCCAGGCAGGGCTGCTTTTCTTTCAACACTTTCCACTGGATGGAAAAGGCACCATTTTGAAGGAGATTTTCATTGGCCTGTTGCAGGAGAGAAAGGACTGAAGTCTCCCTTCCCTCCTGATCCGTTCTGGAGCCATCACAGTCACTATTTCATGTTAAATACAATAAGACCTTTATGCTGCACTCCTATAACCATTTCCCTGCAAGTAAGCCCCACTGAACTCAAAAGAAATTTGCTTCTGAATAGACACGAATAAGATTGCACTGTTAAGGCATTTGGTGTTGTATCCCATTAGCCCCTTAGCAAGTGGACAATGTTAACCAAGTACAGAGTCCAAGAGGGAGGGAGCCAGGCAAAGAACACAGCCTCAGAGTCTTTCCCCATTTGACAGCTCCAACTGCTCTGTGAAATGGATCCTTGTGAATCATTATATATTTAATATACTGTATGTATTGTATTTTATTAATCTAACTTCTTGTTATCTCTGAGCAACTTTGGATGGATTTGTATACCCTGAAAGGCAAGGTTCCACAGTTGGAAATAATGTATATATTCAGATAACAATATTAAAAAAGACAGAGAAGTTATTGAATCGCCTTGAGGTTGCAAAGCTGAAAGGAGACACACTGGGTGGGCAGAGCTTAAAAGCACCACTTCACAAATCCACGAAATGGAGGACTACTTTAGTTATCTCATATAGTATCCACCAATAGGAGAGGAAATTAAGGGAGAAGAAAAAATACTGATGCCCTGGACTGAGATTTTCTACTCTGCAAAAGCACCTGCCTCCTCTATTGAAGACTCCTTTATGCATCTCCTGTTATATGGTGGTCCATTACACACTATCAAAGAAAGAACCCTTCAAAGGCAGGGGAATCAGGCAGCTGTCCAAATATTCTTGAATGGCAACTCCCAGTATTCCTTACCACTAACTATGCTGACTGGGGCTACTTGGACTTGGAATCCAACAATACCTGAAGTGCCAGATGAATTCCACCCCTGATACAGATGATGCCTTCAAGCAGAGAGCTCCTAGAAACAGAGTATTCTGATGCCCCTATGCTGTTTGGATGAGACCTTGGTCATTTCCGCAGTACATTGATATAGTGCTATTATCCCATTTTCAATATCCTGTGGATTTCTGGGATTTGTAGTTTACTGAGGCCCAAGAGCTCTCTGGCTGAGAATTCTAAATGCCTCTCCCTAAACTGCAAACCTCAGGATTTCATAGGATTTTGAAAGTGGAATAATAACACTATAATGGCGTACTGCGGAAATGGCCCCACTGTCTTCTGTTGTTCTGAACCTTTCATTCTCCAGATGTTTTTGACTTCAGCTCTCAAAATCTCTGAGCATGAGCACACTGGCTTAGATTTCTGAAAGTCATATGCTAGAGGGTAATGTGCTGGAAACCACTACTTTTTGCATTCAAAAACAAAATAATTGATCCTCACTAGCTCAGGGACAGAGCTGTCAGTAACTGAGCTCTTCCCTAAGAAGATATGGAATATAAATGACGGGAACAAAAGGTCACAGCAGCAAGCCACACATATTAAAATTCTCCATTTCCTCCTTATCCCAATGTTCACCTTGAAAGCTTACTATTTCAGGATTTTAATCTATTTATCACTTTAGCATTTTAACAATTCTCACATAATTAGATTGACAAAGTGAAGTCTCTTTTCATACTATATGCACCATCTGGGTTTAAAGAATCCATCACCTGTTCCTTCTACCATTATTTATTCTGACTCCTAAGAATTTATTAATCCCAGGCTTCACGTCTGCATCTGCAATACCATTATCTGCATTTGCTCAATTATTCAGTTCAGTGTTTTTGCAAACTACAGGCAAGTGACATTTTGGAAATTATGAGAAGTTTAATGTTGCATGACTGACCAATCCATAACCTGAAGTTTTATTTTAAGAAGAGGTAAAATATGTATCTTAAAAGATGATGCAAGTGCATGTTAGAAAAAAAATCTTTCCCATAATCTTTTTTGCAAGAACATATGAATGATATGTGCTTTACAGATAACAGGGTGGAAAAGATCTCCATTAGTGAATAGTCAGTTATATTAGCGAAACTGTCATTCAGACTGTTAATCTTTATGGGAACAACTATGTATTTTTAACACCTGTTTTTTAAATATACATTTCATAATCACTAATGTTATGGAAAATCAATGCACAGAGTTTCCTCCTTTAGCTGCGACATCTGACCCCAAAGTCTCTGTCACCAAAATAAAATACTGAGAAATCTGAGTATTTTGAAAGTATTTTGAAAAATAGTTCATGGACCCTACATCATTCAACAATAAGGGCGGACATTTAGATGCATGATGCAGAGGAAAAGATCATTTACAGCCTGCCTCACCTGTGTGCAGAAGCTAACTGTACTGGAAATTGAATCTTATTTAATACTAGCGTATATACCTGGTGTTGCCTGGGATTTTATTTTCTCATAGATAATACTTGTTTGAAAGATTTGAGATCCTGTGTCTCTAATTCCCTAAACTGTCTTGTCCAGTACCTGTAACTTTTCCCTATATTCCCCAATCCAATTTGTATTCAGAGTTGTAAACACACAGAGGTTGCGTTCCTGAGGGAATACACTGCCCTCTTCTTTGCTGCTAGGCCTCATCTCCATAGCAATTAGCCTATTCAAGACAGGCACAGAGCTCTTTGAGAATTCTAAAGGCTCCTTCCTAAGCTGCAAACCCCAGGATTCCATAGAATCTTCTTAGACAACCAATCATGTGTCATAGAATCATAGAATCATAGAAATGTAGAGTTGGAAGAGACTACAGGGGCCATCCAGTCCAACCTCCTGCCATGCAGGAACACCCTCAAAGCACTCCCGACAGATGACCATCAAGCCTCTGCTTAAAAACCTCCAAGGAAGGAGACTCCACTACACTCCGAGGCAGCAGATTCCACTGCTGGACAGCCCTGACTGTCAGGAAGTTCTTTCTGAGGTTCAGGTGGAATCTCCTTTCCTGCAGCTTGAATTCATTGCTCCTTGTCCTGGTCTCTGGAGCAGCAGAAAACAAGCCCTCTCCTTCCTCTACGTGGCATCCCTTCAAATATTTAAACATGGCTATCATGTCCCCTCTTAACCTTCTCTTCTGCAGACTAAACATACCCAGCTCTCTAAGTCTATCCCCATAGGGCATGGTTTCCAGGCCTCTCACCATTTTGGTCGCCCTCCTCTGGACTTGCTCCAGCTTGTCAATATCCCTCTTGAATTGGGGTGCCCAGAACTGGACGCAGTATTCAAGATGGGGTCTAACCAAAGCAGAGTAGAGTGGTACCATTACCTCCCTCGATCTAGACACCATACTCCTATTGATGCAGCCAAGGATTGCATTGGCTTTCTTGGCTGCCGCATCACACTGCTGACTCATGTTCAGCTTGTGGTCTATGAAGACTCCTAGATCCCTTTCACATGTACTGCTACCCAGCCACGTGTCCCCCATCCTATATTTGTGGATTCCATTTTTTCTACCCAAGTGTAGGACCTTACACTTCTCTCTGTTGAATGTGGTCTTCACCTCACATAGCCAATCATATCATTCGCCTGACACAACTGATCATATGAAGTCTTCACCTGCCTGACCCACACCTAAAGGATTAAGACAGAACAGGCTATGTGGCACACTCATCGCAGTTCTTCAGGAAAGAAGAAAGGCCAGGGCCTCAGAAGGACCATGTGGCAGGGAGGGTGTTGCCAGTGCATCTCCCCAGCATATGCTGCCTGCCTCATTCTGCCTAATAATAGGGCTGGCCTTCCTCAATGAAGAGAATACAAGAGCACTGCTGTGCACATAGCTTAAACCCAGTTCAGAGGGCTCTTTTTGGTTGGAAAATCTGTTATGTTTAATATAAATTTAATCCCATAATACCTCTGCTCTTATGTTACTTCTTGGTACTAGTAAATAGGATAGAATGATTACATTTTGGAGAACATTAGACCATCTTGTTAAATCCATTATACCGAAGCAGGAATCTAAAGGCTCAGCTAAGAGACCAGCACATACCACCCAAATTCCCATGTATTATAAACCAAAGTGAAGTCACTGAGCAAGCAGGCAGCCATGAATCAGACAATAAATAAGTACAGTAAAACTAATCTAGATGGCAGATTTCTCATTCCACAAAAGAAAAGATCTCAAACTGTGTGAGTGGAATTTTGGCAAGAGTGACTTACCACATCCCTGTAGCCCTATGACATAGCATTGTTGCTCTATAACCTTTGTTAATTTTTTTTTTTTTTGCACTCTACTTGATTTTTTTAACATCTACAAATGTGGATGCTATGCCATTTTTGTTCTACCTACCAACACCAACCAGTTACTGGAAGTGAAGCTTGCTTATACTGGAATATATATATCTATTTTCCGGTGATTCTATAGAATCTCATACATTCAATAGTTTCCCATTACCAATATTGCAATTTTATTATGCGGGACTGTTCTGACACATCTAAAACTTGGAAGAGTAAAATGTGTTGCTATCACAGTCACCAGATGCAAAGGAGGACTCTTGTATGTTTAACAACTGTACAAAAAAAGTCATTTTTGGCAGGTACAGCTTGTCAGGCAGGAGTGAGAAAAACTGCACCTACTGAAATGTCCCCTTGGCCTGCTATTAAAGCCTTACTTTTTCCTTTACTTTCTGTCACTGTAGTTAGTACCTCTGAGGAAGATATGGGTAAGCCAAGCATCTGGAAATCACCAATAGTACTCTGAGCGTTTGTAGAAATTCAGAATCTCATTAATTGCTCCAACACATTCTTAAGCATGGTAGTGCCTTTCAGATGTAAGTCCATTTCTTGTAAAACAAAGTGAGAGGTATTTCTCTTTTTAATTAGTTCCATCATTACTAATTAGTTTCATCATTACCAGTTCTACAAACTGCTAAATTACCACAAGCATAGTTCATCTCCTACAGTGATTTACAATAAGATGACTATTTCCGTTTGTCTTATCTTGCTGGAATGTATTCAGATCCAAAGGGCCAATTCCTTTGTACCTTTAACCCTTTCTCTGTAAAATTCTTGTGCATGTATATAAACCTTCAACTTGCTTTCGATTTAGTTCCAAGGAATTTATAGTGAGTAAAGTTACAGGCAGAAGTTGACAGAAGTTTTTCGTTTTTGAATTCAGAATCAATGCATGTTGTGCTGTTGTGTTGTGACAGGCAACAAGCAGGATGCTTCTGTCATCCAACTTTGACTGCAATAGGTGCATCACAAGGATATGTATTAGCTCCATTCTTCCACAACATTTTAAAAGTGATATTTCTAGTACTTTAGCCCTGAGTCATATTTATTTAAATTCATAAAAATTTTTATATCACACTCTGAATAACACTGTCTTACTTTTTCAGATAAAGAACTCCTATGTCTTTGAAATGCTTCTGCAGTGCCTAAAAATCAAGTATTTATTAATTAATTATGAAAAATTAAGATGGACAATAAATGGTAACTAGACTGAGTGGTACTCACGTTGTGAGTATTTTGGTGTCTGTTTTAAATCTCACTTGACTGGTCATTGAAATACAACTAAGGGTGTATTATAAAGATCACCTTTACTGCTATGACTGCATTCTATAGAATCATGGGATTTATAGTGTTGTAAGGTACTATGGAATCCTAGCATCTGTAGTTTGGTGAGGTACTTAGACTTCTATGCTAGACAACCAGTGCCTTAGTTGACTTCCCTGAACTTCAGTACTAAACTCTCTAGAAGTTAATTCTGTGTACCTCACTAAACTATGAATCCCAGGATTCTGTTTTTGGAAGCTGAATTCCAATTAGTCAAGATATAGACTCTGGCTTAATACTTTGAGCCTTTGGCATTTAAGATGGGATGTATATCAAGGGAGTTTTAATTGGAGTATTTTAATCCTACTTTTAACATCGATTTATGTTTTAATTGGCTGAGAGGAACTCTCAATTTAGTGTCCATACTTTACTGCATACTTTTTTTTTCAGTTGCCTGAGCATTTTTAACTGTTATATTCTTTTCCTCATGGCCTCTGGCTTGCATAATAAAATGTGTATAAATCACAGAACTGATAACAGCAATAATAAAACCAAACCTATCATAGGAATTATGTGCTGTGGGACAAGCAAAAGCCATTTGTGCCTGGCAAATGGAGGCAAATCCATGCAGCTAAGGTACAATTATTTCTAATGTATGATACAATCATACAGTGTAAAATCAGACCAGTGGTAAATGGGCAGAGGCATTCTGATGATAATGCTATTTTTGTGAGGCAGTTCTATACCATATTGGGGATTCCCCCAAACATCTTTTCATCAGAATCAGTGGAGTGCTTGCCCTCTGTACCAGGCAGGAATAGAACAGACTGATATATATTCTCACTGTTCTAAATAAAAAAAAGCAAGGAATTGCAATAAAATGTTGCATGTGAAACCAGAAACAATATTTTTTGTGAGCTGACTAATAAATATAACTTTCCTTTCCTCAATATTTGTAACTCCACATCCATTCTCAATAATCACTTTTGATTTTAGCACAGTGGTCATGATGAAAAAAAAAACTTGGATCTAACTGAACAACACTTATGTAAGCAGCTGAATTTTTTTAAAAAATCCTGTTTTTCAGAAAATATGGAAAATAACGTGTCCAGAGGAAATGGCTCTCTCTCACTATATTATAGCCATTAAAATAATTTAATTGTGTATATTCTTAAAAAGAAGAAGAAGATGGCATCCCTTGCAAAAGTGACCTTATCCACAAGCTTTGCATAGGAAGTCAGATACAGGCTTGCCAATAACTAATTATCACTGAGGGAGGTGGACAAGCATCTTGAATACGTCTAGACTAAACCATAAGTGTTCTTGGAACACTAACAGGAACCTTCGGCTTGGATTCAGAGCAGTAATTTCCCTCATGCAGAAGTAATTTGAGATATTTGAAAAAGCCAGAGAATTGCAAGCGCCTGTGCTATCAGGAGCCAAAAAATATTCTGCTTTTTATGAAATATATACAGAATAAGATCTCAGCTCAGAAGGAAAAAGAAAATTTTGCAAATTTTGTATACACAGGATAAAATGCGTTTCAGTATGGTTTAAAATTCAATCACTCCTAAGTGTCCAATCCAGAGTTATACAGCCTGTAATTCACTTTGGTATATCGAAATCTACAGACAATGAAGCAGGCTGGATGATGGTTAGATTACAGCTGGCACAGATCATGGAGCAAGTATGAGCAAAGATCAGCAAACACTCTTTGCCCTATATGTGGCAGTGAGGTTGCAAAAAAAGTCATGCTTATGCCTCCACTGTTGCCTCTGTTGTACAGCAGAGTTATTGTGAGTAGCAAGAAGCCTCAGGCTCAGAGAACTAGCAGTGGAGCTCTTGTTTGCCTCTTGTGACAGATTTGTCAGGCACTTCAAGGAGAAAGTAGCTTATATTTACCCCAAACTTGATGCCATGGTTATCACAGAGGCTGAGAGAGTGTCCAGCGCTCTGTCTGGTTAGATTTCCTGGGATCAATTTCAGTTGTTGTAGCCCGATGATGCAGACAAGACATTTGAATTGGTCCATCCAGCCACATGTAAGCTTGACTCTTGCCTAACTTGGCTAATGAAATCTAGCAGAGATGGATTGTTCAGTTGGGTCCAGGAGAAGGTGCCAAGGAGAGGTGACCGGTGCCTTGAATGAGGCAACAGGACGTCCATTCCTGAAAAAGACCTCTTTAGCCTCAGAAGCATGTAACAACTACCACTCCATTGGTTATATCTCCCCTTCTAGGCAAGGTGCTTGGGCCTCTGGTGGTTGGGCAGTTTCACATGTTCTTGGAAGAAGCAGATTATCTTAACCCATTGCAGTCTGGTTTCAGGCTAGGGCACAACATCAAATTGGCCTTAGTCACTCTGACTGATGACTTCCTGCAGGTGAAAGATGGAGGCAGTATTATCTTGTTCATCTTTCTGGATTTGCCAGTAGATTCTGATATTACTGATCATGGTATCTCACTGGACAGGCTCTGCTGGAAGATTGTGTTATACTGGTTCTGCTCTATCTGCAGTGTAGTGGCAGCAGCCAAAAAAGCCAATGCAACGGTGGGCTGCATCAACAAGAGTATAATGTCCAGAACAAGAGAAGCAGTATTGCCATTCTATTCTGCTTTGGTCAGACCCCATATGGAATACTGTGCCCATTTCTGGGCACCGCAGTTCAAGCAGGATATCAACAAGCTGCCATGTGTTCAGAGAAGGGTGACCAAGATGATCAAAGGTCTAGAAACCAAGCCTTATGAGGAGTGACAAAGGGAGCTGGGTACGTTTAGTTTGGAAAAGACAGAGAAGTAATATGACAGCTGTCTTGTATGTATGTATAGCCAAGAATGGTATAGCGGTTTGAATGTTGGACTGTGGCCCCTGGAGACCAGGATTCTATTCCCCATTTAGCCATGGAAACCATCAGGTGACCTTGGGCACATCACATACTCTCAGCCTCAGAAAACCCCATGATCGATTCACCTTCAGATCACCAGAAGTCAGAAACAACTTGAAGGCACACAACAACAATGTATGTATGTATTCAATATCCCCCTTTTTCTCCCAAATGAGACTTAAAGCAGCTTACAATATAAAACAAAACAGAAAATCTAAAATAATATGGAGTACATTTAAAAAAAAAATTAGACCATATATCCATTTAAACTACTTATTTTAATACATCAAGAATTAAAACAATTAAAACCCTTAAAATGCATGTTACATACCAAAAACAGCACATTCAATTACACATCACTCCACCCTGGTCAGCCTGGGCTGAAGTCTTGTTCAAACAAGAAAATCTTTGCCTACCAGCAAAAAGATAGGAAAGATCAAACCTCCTTGGGGAAAGAGTTCAGTAGTCTAAGAGCAGCCACCAAAAAAGCTTTCTCTCATGCCCTCACCAGATAAGCCTGGAACAGTAGTGGGATGGACAGAAAGACCTCCCTGAAGATTTTAACACTTGGGCTAGATCAACTGGGGAGATATGGGCTTTCAGATAGCCTGTACCTAAGCCATACAGGGCTTTATAGATTAAAACCAGCACTTTGAATTATGCCTGGGAATAGCCAAGCAGCCAGTGAACCTGTTTCAGCAAGGCAGTAACACACTCCCTAGCCCTGGTCAGCAGTTTAGCCACAAGGTTTTGAACTTGCTGAAATTTCTTGAACAGTTTCCAAAGGCAATCCCACATAGAGTGTATCACAAAATCCACCCAGGATGTAACCAAAGCATGTGTTACTGTGCCCATCTGGGCATACTAGTTTTAACTGTGCAAACATACTCCTGGCCACCACTGAAACCTGGGCATCCAGGTTCAGAGTTGAATCCAAGGGAAAATCCAAGCTGCAAACCTGAGATTTCAGAGGCAGTGTAATCCAGCACAGGCTGAACTTTTATTTTCTAATTTGCTTTCCAATTGACCTGCAACACCTCTGTCTTGTTTGGATTAGGCTTCAATTTATTTGCCTTCATCTAATCCATTACAGACAAGATACAGTGTTTTAGTACCCAGACAACTTCCTTGGAGTTAGAGGGAAATAAGAAATATTGTTGTATGTCATCTGTATACTGGTGAACCAAACAATCTCCAGACAACCACTCCCAGAGGTTTCATGTATGTGTTAAGGGATGTAATACAGAAGATGCAGCAAGCTTATTTTCTGTGGCTTCAAAGACCAAAACAGAAAGCAATGAATTCAAATCACAAGAAAAGAGATCTCAACTTTAGGAAGAACTTTTTTGCTGTAGGAGCTGTTTGACAGCCGAGGAGATTGTCTTGAAGAATGGAGAAATCTCCTTCTTTGGAGACCTTTCAAAAGAAATTGGATGGCCTTAAGGAATACTTAGTTGTGTATTCCTGCATGGCAGGGGGTTGGAGTAGATGGCCCTTGTCCAGTCCTGTGCTTGCCTCCCTCCCCATTTTCCTCCTCCCATCCTTTGCATTCCTCACACCATGCTTCCCAGGCTTGTGGAAAGTTTTTTCTTTCTTTTTTGGTGAGCAAAGCCCCCTCCCACCACTGGAAGTGTGGCCTCTCTGCCATCTGGTTGCACTTTCTGCTGTTTAATGGCTGTTGATTGGTCAGGTACCCTCTTTGCTCCTACCCTTCCCTTTTCAAGATAGACACCAGAGGTAACTAGAAGGGAAGAACTGTGCTCTTCTCCCTTTGAGGGGAAAGTACTGGTAAGCCCTTTACTGTGTCTTTTTTCTCCCCTACCCCCAAATGCTGGGGCCAAAGGCAAATGAATGGAGAGGAGAGCTTTGGAGGGGAATTGCAGGGGTGGGAGTTATTCACGATTTTTCCACTTTCATGAGGGTTCTGTGCCCCTAACCCTAGTGAATGTGGAGGGTTTACTGTAGTCCCTTCCAGATCAATCAATCAATCAATCAATCGTTTATTTATGGTCATTGACCAAATGAAAGTACGTAAAAAGTTACTATAAGATAATAAAAAACACTAATAGACAATTACAGCTCTTCCAACTCTATGATTCAATGGGATCCAAAGTGGTTTATTATAAAATTAACACAAAATAGCTTAAACAATATGGGGTACAAAAGTTTGAAAAGCATTTTAAAAAATCAATCCTATGAAAACATTAAACAATTAAAGCACATTAAATATATATTACTTTTTTTTTTAAAAAAAGCACACTTATTGCACATCCTTCTAGCTCAAGTTAGAGGTAGAAGACCTGTATAAATAAGGTCTTTGCCAGATGCTGAAAAGACAGCGGGGGGGGGTCTCCCAGACCTCCCCTGAGAGAGAGCTCCATAAACTAGGAGCAGCTATGAGGAAGCTTCTCTGTCATGTCCTCGCCAGAGGAGGGTGTGAGCGTGTTGGGACGAAGAGAAATCCCTCTCCCAGAAATCATAAGGCCTTGAGGATGCTCATATGGGGATACACATGCTTTCACATAGTCTGGATCTAAACCATATAACATTGTATAGATCATACTCAGTACTTTGAATTGTGGCCAGAATTGGATGGGTAGCCAGTGAGGCTTTTTCAATAAGAGTGTTATACGCTCCCTATTGCCGGGGTAACCCTACTAGTAAGCAGTCAGGTAGTGGCCACAGGTAACAAAAGCTGTGAGAATGCAGTGCAGTGTTGGGAGGGAAAAACTATCTGCTACAGATTCATACAGTGCCTTGTACCCATCTAAATAAGCCTACTGTATTTGGTGCAATGGAGAATGTTGCACTACCATATAAAAACTGAGCTCATACTCCATTTGCTTTTTATACATGGAACATTAGGAGAGAGCACCATCTTGTTTTTCCCCCACTAACAGCCAATTTCTTAGCCCAGCCCCGTTGCTTGCACTTAGATGAAGTGAGCAATGTGAATTCTATATAAAAATATGGGTCCTATCGTATAAAATATTTTTATATTTTATGTGACAGGACCCATAAACACACAAAATGAAGTGCCTTATGTTTCAGCCAAGTGTTGCAAACAGAAAACACTTGGGTTGTAGACCTTTTGCAGGTGGGGACCAGACAGCCGGATATTAGTAAGGCCTGCTAAAAGTGCAGCAGATCTAGTCTGAATTTCACAACACATTTCTACACAGTATGACTTAGGTCCCAGTCTTATGAAGTGCTTTCCAGCCTGAAGGACCCAAAATTTCTTGAATGCACTCACAGAAATAGTTGTAGCAGTTAGAAATTATATTGCTTATGAGGGATGCCAAACACTCCTCTTGCTCTACTGGCCATATCCACACTACACTGTTATAATGCTATTATTCCACTTTCAACCTCCTATGGCATCCTGGGATTTGCAGCGTAGGGAAGGCATTTAGAATTCTCAGCCAGAGAGCTCTTGGGCCTCAGGAAACTACAAACCCCAGAATTCCACAGGATGTCGAAAGTGGAATAAAAGCACTATAACAGTGTAGTGCAGAAAGCCTTTTTGTTGGATGTTGGCTCTGTTTCCCCAAATAGCAAAAGGAAATGAGTATTTCTGTCATCAAGGCTTATATGTCATGGACACAAGCCTCCATGCTAGAAAAGAACGGCTTAGAAAATCTATCAAAGAGCATGAGCGAATGAGTTAGTATACTGAAGAAAAACTACTCATCCATCAAGCTTGTATCTTTTCAAAGTAGAGATTTTACTAGTTGCCTCTACCACCAAGCAGGATTTAAACCAGAGAACTGCCAATTTCAGGAGATACTGAGGCCATTTCCGCACTAGCCTGTTATAGCGCGATGATTCCACTTTCAACGTCCTCTGGGATCCTGGGGTTTGCAGTTTCGGGAGGGGCCGGCCGGCCCCTTTTCTGAACTTCCCGTCTGCAGGTTTATCGCCTCCAGCTCATATTCGGCTGCTCTGAATCCCTCCGGCCGCCAGGGGCGCCGAGCAACCCACCATCAGCCTCTCGCCTACGACCAGACGCGCCGCTCTCCCGCCCCCGCCGCCGACGCATGCGCGCCGCTCCTCCGTCGGCGTTGTGCGTCAATGGAAACCAGGAACTCGCTGGACTCGAGTAAGCCGGCTGCGCGAGCCCTGACTTCAGTTCCTCCTCCTCCCTCCTCCCATTCGCTTCGCCACATCATCCAATCACCGCCCTCGACCCTTTCTTTCTCTTCAAAAGGTTGTACCTCTTTAAATCAAAGTAAGGGTGCTCCCTTCGTTCCCCGCCCACAATCACAAAGTGACACCTCTCATGATTGGCTGATAGGAGTGACTGCCGCTGGTTTTCAAGAGACTGAAAGAGACAGAGAGGGAGGGGGAAAAAGCGCGTGAGGCCGGCCGGCCGGCCGGCTCTTCCCACTTGTAAATCTACCCCCCCCGCTCTCCGGGTCTCCGTCAGTTCAGGCGGAGGGGGCTGAAGTCCGCCTGTTCGGCCCTAGCGTGAAAGCGGGGGCAGAACAAGCGCGCAGCAAAGATAAGGCGGGTGGCGCAGAGCGCGCGAGCGGGAAGTCCTACCTGCGGCGCGCGCTCCTTTTAAAGGGCTCGGCGGCTGAGACAGGAAGGAGGAGGAGAGGCGCGCACTCTTGAAGCGAACGCGGAAATGTACCCAGACCCGTGGCAGTAGCAAGCTGCCCGGCTCCTCGCGCTTCTTGCCGCCTTCCCAGAACCAGCCCCAGCCTCCTCCTGCGGGGCTATGCCTTCTTTTATTCTCACCGCCATTGGCATTGCTGTAATTGATCTGCCTCGAGTGCTGCTCGAAGGACTTCCTCCCCTGGGTTTTCCCCGGCTGCCCTGTTAGTTTCTCTGGCAGCCTGCCCCGTCTTCCTGGCACACCTCGCTCAGTCCCCGCCTTTCCTCCCAAAGCTGTTTGCCCTCGGCAGCGGTGGTGACTCCTGCCGCCCCTCCCTTCCTGCCCCGCCAGGTCCATGGCATGCTCTCAGCAGCAGGAAGAGAACTGTCCCAGCTGTGAGTCGGCAGCAGAGGACTGTGCAGAGATGAGCACCAGGAAAGTGGCTCTCATCACAGGCATCACCGGCCAGGTAAGTGCAGCCCAGCCTCGCCTCACCTGAGCAGTCCCATCTCTCTTGCAAAAGGTTGCCCACACCATAGCACCTGATTGTTTAAAGGCGAAGAACAACTGTGCGCGAGAGAGCACACAGCCAGGTGGAGATCAATGCAAGTGTGTACTTGTTTTTTAAAAACTGGATCTATTTCACGTGGTTCAAAGCTGGAGATGAGCCAGGAAGTTGCATGTTCACTAATGTATAGTTCACAGTAAGCCTACTTATCCATAGGAGTATGGTGTCTAGATCGAGGGAGGTACTGGTACCACTCTACTCTGCTTTGGTTAGACCCCATCTTGAATACTGTGTCCAGTTCTGGGCACCCCAATTCAAGAAGGATATTGACAAGCTGGAGCAAGTCCAGAGGAGGGCGACCAAAATGGTGAGAGGCCTGGAAGACATGCCCTATGAGGATAGACTTAGAGAGCTGGGTATGTTTAGTCTGCAGAAGAGGAGGTTAAGAGGGGACGTGATAGCCATGTTTAAATATTTGAAGGGATGCCACGTAGAGGAGGGAGAGGGCTTGTTTTCTGCTGCTGCAGAGACCAGGACAAGGAGCAATGGATTCAAGCTGCAGGAAAGGAGATTCCACCTGAACCTCAGGAAGAACTTCCTGACAGTCAGGGCTATCCGGCAGTGGAATGTGCTGCCTCGGAGTGTAGTGGATTCTCCTTCCTTGGAGGTTTTTAAGCAGAGGCTTGATGGCCATCTGTCGGGAGTGCTTTGAGGGTGTTCCTGCGTGGCAGGGGGTTGGACTGGATGGCCTGTGTGGTCTCTTCCAACTCTGAATTTCTATGATTCTATGATTCTACTTATGGTTGGGCTATAAGGGCGTGTGGAACCAACCGCCTGACTTAGTATTTCCAACCTGAGCCACCACCTGAACCCTACATAAGTACCTTTTCCCAGCTGTGTGAGTGAGATTCCATGGCTTGTACCTTGGCTAAGATTCTGTATCAGTTAGTCAAGTAGCATTAAGTAGCATCTCTTCGCCCAACTCCTTGAATCCTGAGAAGCAGAAGCCACTGTGAGCAAGTGGGCTGTGTTCTTCTGACACTTACACCCCTTCCCACAATCAACTCTGGCGCAAGGAGGAATTGTGACAGAGATCCTGCTTCTGATGTCATACCACAGGTTGCTGGAGGGAGGGGTATGGAAACATGAGTCTGTTGTGTTCTGATCAACAGGAGAACAGACTACTGTTGCTTGTAGCTGCTCATGTCCAGTAAGCCGGTTCTGGGGGACTTTTACAATCCTTACTGTTCCCCACCCTAGTGAATACATAAGGATTTGAATACGAATCAGTTATGAATCTATAACTCTAGGCTACACATTGGGTAACTGGAATCATGAATTCCAGCTCTTGTTGGATACACAATATTAACTTCCCCTGGATAATGCTTTCCTATAACATTATTCCTAATGTTGGTGGTCCAGAAAAGATCACCCTCAACTAGAGGGCACATAGTGAACCCATAGAATCATAGAATCATAGAAATTCAGAGTTGGAAGAGACCACACAGGCCATCCAGTCCAACCCCCTGCCATGCAGGAACACCCTCAAATCAATCCCGACAGATGGCCATCAAGCCTCTGCTTAAAAACCTCCAAGGAAGGAGAATCCACTACACTCCGAGGCAGCAGATTCCACTGCCGGACAGCCCTGACTGTCAGGAAGTTCTTCCTGAGGTTCAGGTGGAATCTCCTTTCCTGCAGCTTGAATCCATTGCTCCTTGTCCTGGTCTCTGGAGCAGCAGAAAACAAGTCCCCTCCTTCCTCTACGTGGCATCCCTTCAGATATTTAAACATGGCTATCATGTCCCCTCTTAACCTCCTCTTCTGCAGACTAAACATACCCAGCTCTCTAAGTCTATTAAGTTCGCATTTGTGGAGGTCTACTTTTTTTTCTTTTTTAAAAGATCTGCTTTAGTTGGTTTTGAAGGGATTTTCCTGGCAGGATTTGTTAAGAGGAAGTTTGCCTTTGCCTTCATCTGAGACTGAGAAAGTGTGACTTGTCCGAGGTCATCCAGTGGGTTTCTGTGATTGAGTGGAGATTGAGTGGTCTCCCAGTGTCCTAGTCCAACACTCAAACTACTGCACCACACTGGCTGGTAGTGCTGATCTCCTGATTGTTTAATAACTAAAAAGAATGACATTGGGTGCATCCTCTTTGTAGTATGCATAATGATTATTTTTCTTTTGAAAATGGGCTAGTGGTTCTTGGAAGGCACTTGCTTGGAACTCTCATGTCCTAATCATAATGATCTTAGAATGTCCATGATTAAAAGGTGAAAAATAAAAAATATTACACAGTTGGCCCTCCATGTTCACTAGTGTTAGGGTTTCAGGAACCCTGCTAAAGTGGAAAAATCACAAATAGAAAAGTGTGTGGTGTGTGTGTATGTCTATGGGATGGTGGCTGAGGCATGGTGGGGGAAGCAGACACCTAGGTCAAAACCTGGTCAAGGAAAGGAGATGGAAAGGGTTGGGTTGACATGGCAGCCCTTAGCTTCCTTTCCCTTGCCCATCTTCTTCTTTGGATGTGGGGGGGAAGTATCAGGAGAGGGTTTGTGGTGCTGAGAAATTGGGCTGTGAGCCATCTGTAGCTGGCCAGGCAGTGGCTGGTGAAAGAAGAGGAGCAGAGAGGGTTTTTAAAGGGCTGCATGGCCTCATGGGATCTGCCAAGGGGGAATGTTCCTCCAGAAAAGAAATGTTTGAGGTGTAGGGAGGGGGCAGGAGTTAGGGAAGCTTGCAAATAATCTAATCTGTGAAAGTTAAACCTGGAGATGTTGAGGGCTATCTGTATATGATCAGATCTCTTGACTTTATTACTAGTTCAAATTAAAGCCCAACATGAATGACAAAGGTCTTTGTCCTGAGGCAAATGATGGCCTTTGCGGGGAAAGGTGAAGCCATAGCCTGGAGCATCTTGTGCTGTTGGGCAATATGGACCTTGCTTAATGCTTCTCATTTTTCAGTGTTAATACTATTACATTCAATATAACTTATGTCAATAACAGGTAAGAACACTTTCCCTCTCTTCAATATTGTGGATTGGACAAAGAAGGCAAATAAGGTCAAATACTACGATTTGTGTTAGCTGGGAATTACTTCTTAGCACATGAGTGGGAAGCATGCAGCTTCCAGGAGTATAGTTAACCCTCTACATTTACAGGTTGAGCACTCAAGGATTTGATTATTATTCATTTATTTATTCATTTAAACATGTCTCACTCTAATTGTCCCTGCCACAGAAAAAATATGTTCTCTCTAGGAATCTCTGGGTCATCCAGTGCAATCAGGCAGAAGTGGACCATAGAGATGCACTGGAAGACCTAGAAATTTCTAAAGACAATACTTTTCTAGGCATCACTAGCTCATCCAGCATGACTCTGTGGCCCACTTCTGCTGGAAGCTGACCATAGATTCATGCTGGAAGACCTAGAAATTCCTAGAGAAGTGTTCTCAGGTAAGAAAAACTGTGTTTGTTATTTTTATTTTATTCTTATGTTCATGGGGGTCTTGCGTCTCTAAATCCCATGACAGTAGAAGGCTCAGTGTAGTTGACGTGCAACTCCAAGCCTTCCTGACTATTGGTTATGCTGCCTAGGACTGCTGGGACTTGCAGTCCTGCAAAATATGGAGGACCACATGTTCTTTGCTCCAACTTTAGAATGGAGCTGCAGTCCTGCAGCTGTAATATATATATATATATATATATATATATATATATATATGCTGGGGTTATGCTCATGGATCCCCTTTTCTGTGGTTTGACATAATGATAGCAAACTCTTGGCTGTCCAGATGTTTGACCTGCAGTTACTACATATCCTACATCATTCAGCATGGCCAATGCTAAGAGATTATGTAAACTGTCCAAAGCATCTTGAGAGTCAAAGGTTTAGCTGAGAGGTGAGTTAAAAGGTATGAGAGGAAATAAAGATTAGTTTGCTTGCTGGTGTTCAAGCTGTAAGTTTTATACTTGAGCTGGAGTTGCTTTTGGTGTTACATTAATTAGAAGATGAAATCTTCAGATAAATGTCAGTGGCTAACATTTTGGAGCTATCCAGTATCATGTCACTAATGTTTACTGAAGTAAATTCGATACAAGTTCATTTCCTTTAAAAATTCACTCCCTTGTTGACATAATTGTCTTATAGTGGATGGGCTTTTGCTCTTTGCATGGCAATTTCAAAGTTTACAGTTCTTGATAATATGCCATCACCAGCTGTTGTTTGAATTAGACAGGATATGTACCGGATGCCCAACAGCAGAAGTGATTTAAAGGATTGCAAACAGGATTGTAGACTTGTCAGAGCAAAAGTGCATGTATTTTGGGATGCATACACTCAGAACTAAATTTTGTATCTAAGTGTCTTGCAGTTGGAGGTGTACATAATACATAATATTTGTCAAAATTTCCAGTTGTCCTCAATACACAGAGGTCAACATCCTGAAATGCTTTTCATGGATTTTCCCTCTTTGTCCATGGTCCCAACTCATATGGAGAGCCTCTATTTTTTTATTTATTTTTTTACTATTTTCAAAAACACTGACCTCTGTTCATTCATGGTGACTGGAGACTTCAACTGAGAGAGCAGTACTAGTGAAAGTTCTGCTCTTGCCTGTGAAGAGAATGCCTGCATAGAGCTGTAGTCTTGTATTAAAAATGGAGATAATATAGAAGAACCAAGGTTGTGTGTTCAAAGGTAGTAGATTTCTTGCATTGAATATATTGTACAAAATGTATGGAAGGTACTATTACACATTGCAAGCAGCTTCTGGACATATAATTTGCAAAACAAGAGAGTAGTAAGATGGCAGCTAAGACTTCTGGTATACATCTAGTACAGTGGTTCTTAACCTGGGGTCTGCTGAGCCCTTGCAGGGGATCTGCAAGGCCGTGCTGCTGAACACCAACAACAGCAGCAGCAACAGGGATGCGGCAGCAGAACAAGGCCTGCATAGCAATACTAACAGGAGAAGCAAATCCTGTGGTCAGGCCTACAAACTAAAAAGACCCTAGAAAGAAAAAGGAGGGTGTGTAAACTCCCACGAGAGTGAGTGCCCACCAGAGAAACTTTTGAGAGCTGACTGAGGGCTCATGGAAGAAGGTAGCAGTGCCATCACCACAAGGAGGTGTTACCCTGTTCTCTGGGGGTCCTGGGAGGGGCGCCCAAATAACCAAACAACAACAACAACGACTTGGGGAAAATTAGCTGGAGCACTCACAAAAGCTAGCAAGAGGCAGGGTAACTCAGCAGGATCTTACAACCCAGCGTTTACGGGGTCAGGATATCAAAACAATATCAAGTGCTATCTCTGGGTAGGCCTGGACCGCAGTAACAGAGGCCCAGCTTCTGTGTCTCCATGGCAACATCATCCCCTGCATACCATGTTGAATGCTGGTCTTCTCTTGCAAGGAAAAGCCACCACCTGCACCTCCCCTCTCCTGATTACCTTGGAAATAAAGGGACGCTGGGCCCATTTTGGCACGTGCATCCCTCCCCCACTACCATGTCCCTGGTGAAAGGGACACAGTGGCAGGCGTGCCCATGTGCCAAAACTATGACTCTGGAGACCAAGGTTGGAATCCCTACCCAGCTGTGGAAATCCACTGGGTGACCTCAGGCAGTTCACATTATCTCAGCCTCAAAGATAGGCAAAGGCAACAAATCTTGCCAAGAAAACCCCCTTGATAGGATCACCGTAGGGTGACCATAAGTTAGTTTTCAAAGAAAAGAGACATGACGGTTAGAAAGAACCTCTCCTTGACAGTGGCACTTTGTTGTTGTGTGCCTTCAAGTCACTTGTGACTTACAGCAACATTCTCACAGGTTTTTATTTATAAGATTTGTCCAGAGGGGGTTTGCCTTTGCCTTTCTTTGAGGCTGAGAGAATGTGAGTTGCCCATAGTCATCCAGTGTCTGAGCAGGAATTTGAATCCTAGTCTCCAGATGCCTTTACTAGATAAATAAATATTTGAATATTTAAATCTAAATTTAAATATTTGAATCTTGAGGTAACTTTTGGGGGGTTCCTGGCAGACAAATTATATTTCCAGGGAGTCTCTGGGAAAAAAATATATATATACACATACATAGACAGACTAGAAAGGAATTTGTAAACCATGACAAGCGGGAGCACAAAACAGGAAGAAATGTTCTGGATTGGTAAACTGAGAGCCAACGTGGCAAGAGTATTTTCTCTTTCAATATGAATGAATTGCTTTTTTGAAAAATGGGAATTGACACAGTGACCAATATTAGCAGTGCTGTCCAGGATGCCTGTGCTTCTTTCAGTCTCTGGAGTTGCGAGGTGATTTTAAGTTTCTGGAATTGACTGTTGACACAGATTTGGTAGATCCTGACTAAAACATTTAATCCATGTTTTAAACATGGAGTTTTAGGATATGTGCCACATATAAATAAATAGGCTAAACAGATATCAGAAAGATTAGTTTCCACATGTGTCAGGTGTTGTCTGCACGATAGTCCTACTGTGCCAGAAGCTTACTTGAGGTTTGGGGGAATGAATAGCGGACCTTCAATTTTAGTTGGTGGCCATGAAAAGGAAAAATAACCTATTTTAACTGAGACCCTTCAGAAAATGTTTGATGTTATTTGACAAGCATTCCTTGAGATGTGTTATGCAAAGTTACTTATGAGTGAATCCCATTGAATCCAGTGATTGAGAAGACAAGAGATTGTACTGTCAGTTTAATAAAAGAATCTCCGGTGAGCTAATTCCATTAACGATCGGTATTCTCTTGTGTTTGCTTTTAATATGTGTCATTCTTAGCTTCACTAGTTACTGTATTTGCCAGCATATAAAACACACCAACATATAAGATGCACCCCATTTATATGCCGGCAAATACTACTGTCAGCCCTCCACATTTGCGGGTTTCAGTTTTGCAGATTTGATTATTCGCGGATTATTTGCTGTCATCTCTGCTGCCCCCCTATACCATTTTTAACAGGGACTGCAAGCCTCATGAGACTGCAAATGAGACTTGTAAGTCCCTATCAAAAATGGTGTGGGGCAGCAATGGAGGTGGTAGTAAGCACTACCAGCCACCTACTTCTGCCTTGTGAAGGAACTCTGATGCCTCAGTTGAATTCAAGGTGGGTTGAATATGGTGATCATACTTCTTTTGTGTGTTAAATATGGTTTGGGGAGGGCCTAGAGTTATTCACAGTTTTTCCACATTCATGGGAATCCTATACCTCTAACTCTAGCGAATGTGGAGGGATGACTGTATTTGCCAATGTATAAGATGCAGTGGTGTATAAGATGCACTCTATTTTCAAGGAGTATTTTTCAGGAAAAAAAGTGAGTCTTATACACCAGCAAATAGAGTATTCTTACCACAACAATAAGGTTTGCCATATTCAGCCTCCACACAAAGAGAATAGCTGCTTAGTGATGAATCTTTTCTATGGGTGAGAAGGGCTGTGAGTGGAAAAAGAAGCTGTAACTACTGCAGCTTGGTCTGAAATATCTCCATTTATTGATATTGTGCGTTGGAGGCAGCAGCAACAGCAGTCCTGCTTGTTTGTCTCAGATAGATCCTTGGTGTCTCTCCGGCTGTGCATCTCATACACAACACAAACAGCAAATGAACAAGATGCAAGGCTGGAGAGAGACTGAGAGTCTGAGGATATAAGGGACATGATATCTGCATTTGGAAAAAAAAATACAATACTGTGCAAGAGACCTCTGGGGAGCCTGCTTTTGCCTTTGAGGCAGGTGCAGTGCCCCTGCTTGCTTGTTGTTTGTGGACTCCCCAGAAATCTCCTGTACAGTATTGTACTTTATGCATATGCAACTGTAAGTATTCCAAAATCCAAAATGAATACATACATACAAACAAAATACAAAACACTTCTTGTTCAATGCATTTCAGAAAAGATATTCTCAACCTGTGTGAAGTTCACACCAATTCCTTTGTCCAACAAGCTGCTGTGTCTAGAACACATAGCAGATCAGCATTCCCATCCTGCTTTAAACCTGGTTTTATGCACACTGGTTTCGTCTACTGGTCTGGCTATGAGGAAGCTGGATATTTGTTCTAAAATTTATCAGTCTATGAATTTACTCAGGCTTTGTTTGGTTAACACACCCATGTTAGATAACTTTCCGGGACAACCAGTTGTGTTTTATGCTGTACAAATATTTCCTGAAAGTCAGGCTTTAACATAGGGCAAGATGTAACATTTTATGAAGACCAGCTCATCTTTATTGAGAATTCATGAAATCCTTTCCTACTCCCATCCCCAACTTTTTAAAAATCTTTTGCAAACTTCAGTGTGATTGGAATCAACCAATTTATGTTTGAATGATAAACCTTGTTGGTGTGTGCCTTCAAGTCATTTCCCATTTATGCCAACTCTAAGGCAAACCTGTCATGGGGCTTTCTGGGGCTGAGAGTGTGTCATGTCCTCAGGATTGGTTTCCATGGCCAAGCAGGGAATTGAACCCTGCTCTTCAGGGTCATAGTCCAGGGCTCAAACCAACTGTACCATGCTGGCTCTCATGATAAACCTTACACATCTGGAAATGGAAAGAAACAATTTTCAGATTTTGTCTATTCTTGAGTGTTGGTGGTCAGGACAGAATGGAGATTCTCTTGATGTATTGCATTCCTTGATGTAATAGTAGTAGTAATAATATTTAATAATGATATTTATTTCTTACCCACTTCTCCCTGTGGATTGAGGCAGGGAACAACAAATAACACAACGTATAACATTAGTTAAAAGAGGATGTAAAACAAATGCATATTAAAATCCATCAGTAAATACTTTTGAAAACCATAATTGAAGAAATAATCTGGATAGGCCTTCTGGAAGGGACTGGCCTTTACTGCTGATTTAAACTCAGACAGCATCTCATGCTGATGAATCTCTTCTATCAGGTCATTCCACAGTCTAGGGGTGGCTGAAGATAATATCCCCTGGGTAATGATCAACTTAGCTTTGGCTGACTTATGTTGGTGTCTCCTAGAGGACCTGAACATAATGGCAGATGACATGGGTAAACCTGGACTCAAATCATGTTTAACTTTGAAAGTAATAACCAACATTTTGTACTTTGCCCAGAACCTAATTGGCAGCCGGTGGAGTGATTTTACTATTCGTATGATATGGTCTTTCCTAGTTGTACCAGTAACCAACCTGGCTGCCATGTTTTGAATTAACTGAGGTTTCTGAGCTTGGTACTGAGGTAGATCAGTGTCCAGCACATTGCAGAACTCAGCGGTTTCCATGCCTGAGCCAGCTGGTGTTTTTGAGCATGGTATTAGTAGTACAGTGTTCATAGAGAAGCCCTTCTGTTGGGAGAAGCTTAAGACTTAATGGCTTCCATGTTAACCGTGAGGCTGTTTCCAATCATATTGAGTCCCACTCAGTTAGCAGAACATACTGTTGGTTTAGGTTTATTGGAACTCCAAATTGTTTCAGGTGTGGTGTTAGAATGGTCTGCCTGCAGAATGGATCCAAATGATGTTCTGACTGCTGTGGAATATCACAACCTTAAAGACTGAACCTCTCAAAGCCCACTTCAGTGTCTGAGATAGGGAAATAATGTGAACAGTTGGTACAACTGCTACTGAGCATCCTCTCTCTTCCTGTGGAACCAAGTGGGTTTTCTGATTTTCTAAGCAGCTCCAGACTGTAAAGTAACATAAGAACAGAATGGTAGAAGAAAACTCAGGGCAAATCTGATTGAATACAGACTCTAGAGCCCATAAAAAGCCCTGTAGTACTGATGATGCTAAAGAAATCCTACTTTTCCCTCATCCTTACATCTGAACAGAGCTATCTAGGTAGGAAATCAGTTTCAAGATCTGTCACATTAGGGCATGTGAAGAAACAATCGAGCGTCATATCTTTACTAGGCATTTTGGGAATAAAGTTGTTTGTGTTTAACTGTTGCCTGCTAGTGGGAAAGAAGTATTTTTGAAAAAGTGATGAAGACAAGGAATGGCCATTGTTTTTTCTGTGGGGTTTTTACCCTGCTGCCATTAGAGTTATTTTTGGTGGCCTTTCTTGGTTGCCTTTCTCAGGATCTGGAACTCTTTTCCAAAAGAGGCAAGGATTTGTTGTCCTGTTAGCAGGCTGATGGCTTTTTCAAGCAAATCACTGGCTATCTTGGGTTGCTGTTAGATTTTCAACTGATTGGGTGATGTTACTTTATTTTTAATTAATTTTAATAAAGTGCCTTATTAAAGACTAAGTTACTGGTAACAACGCACTCCTAGATGGCTTTCAAAGAAAAAAAATGTTTATTATACAGATACAAGATAACTGGATAGAGTCTATGCGTATAAAAATGTTTTCCATTTTTTTCCATGTCAAGTGGCCTCCTACAGCCTATTATTGATTAAAATATTTGTAGTCCACCTTATATCAGAAGTTCTCAGGACAGCATGCAATAAAGTTAGTTTAAACAGTTGAAAAATAATCTCTGGATTTTGCATACTCTTGACTATTCTTGAAAACTAGTCATGACATTCCTAAGCTTGCTTAGAGTTGACAAGCCAGTTTGAGTAGGGAATTTGTGTAACATTATGCTTGTATTATAATTCAAACCCCTTAAGGAACATATATAGCTTTCCTCCTACCCAAAAGCTACATATCATTGAACAAAAATGTGGTAAAAATGCTCATAGAAAACTGGATTAAATGGTGTAGGGGAAAGAAGTTTATAGAATAACTAGTAGAAGACAATGAAAAAAGTGTTAACTACATATTTTGAAAGCCAGCATATCTGAGACCCATTCACACTACACAGTTATATTCCACTTGCTCCATTCTTATTCTACTTTAATTGCTAAAGTTATATCTTATGATATCTTGGGATTTGTAATTTGGTAAAGCACCAGAGCTCTCTGGCTGAGAATTCTAAATTCTCTTCCCTTTACTGCCAGTCCCAGGGTTCCATAGAACACTACCATGACAATGAAAGTGGAACAGATTGTACTATAATTGTGTAGTGTGAATGGGCTCCAGGTCTTTCCACATCTGCTGAAACATATGAATATGTGTACCCACAATCAGTCACCAATATTGCCATGAAATGATTTGAGCGATGCATGTGATAGATTACCAGACCTAAAGTGAATCTCAACTGGTTCATAGTTCTATAAATCACTGTTCCTCTAAATGTAGTTTTATTCTGGGATAAATAGGAGTGACAACAAAAACACTATTAAAAATCCTTCTCTTTCTCATCCTTGGACTCCAGTTATTAGAAAGATGGCCACTGAACACTATATTTATTTATTTTATATATTTTATGTATTTATGTGTATACCATATTCTAAGCTGAAATCCACTCAAATATATTTACAGAATTGAAAATACACTTGTCAGTTAAAAAAAGGATGGTTAATTAAATATGTGCATAGGAACTATGTACAGTCATACTTCCACATTCACTAGGGCTAGGGGATGTGTTAGGGACCCCCATGAAAATGGAAAAACTGTGAATAATTCTAGGCCCTCCCAAACCATATTTAATACACAACAAAGTATGATCACTACATTCAACCCACCATGGATTCCGTTGAGGCATCAAAGTTCCTTCACAAGGCAAAAGTGGGTGGCTGGTGGGGCTTACTGCCACCTCCATTTTTAATAGGGACTTGTGAGCTTTATTCGTGGTTTCTCAATTTCACAAGACTTGCAGTCCCTGTTAAAAATGGTGTAGGGAGGCAGCAGAGGTGACAGCAAATAATCTATGAATAGTCAAATTGGCAAGAACCGACAAATTGAATTTGAAACCGACCGAAACTGAATCAGATTGAAACCAACAAATGTGGAGGGCTGATTGTATATCAAAAAGCACATCTAAAGATTCATTAACTTGTGTTACCTGTTGCATATCAGCCTGGCCTTCAATTGCTATCTGTAGTTGATGGGAAAGGCTGAATGGTTTTGGTCTCCATACAAGAACATAAGAAGAGCCATGCTGTATCACATGAAAGATTAATCTTACAGTGACCTGTGAGACCCTCTACGAAATCCAGAAGCAGATCTTAAAGGTAACAGCCATAACTTGCTGTAGCTCCTCAGCAACTGATACTCAGTTTCTCATCCCAGAGTTAGCATATACCCACTGTGCACTTGTATAGTCTGCTTCAAAGCCAGTTAATTTTGTGGCCACCTCTGTAGTCTCTAGCAGCAGAGAGTTCCATGAATTTCTGAGTTTTGTTGAATTGTGCTTTTATTTCATCTGAGTAGCTTC
Organism: Ctenosaura bakeri; assembly: GCA_948474755.1. Classification (NCBI taxonomy): domain Eukaryota; kingdom Metazoa; phylum Chordata; class Lepidosauria; order Squamata; family Iguanidae; genus Ctenosaura; species Ctenosaura bakeri. Next base: position 8,705 of record CAOLHI010005023.1, on the reverse strand, counting down.
CAATTTCATTGGATAACTCTATCATTTCATACTGTATGAGGAGATTCCCCCCCCGTACCCTGTATATCTTTATAAACTTCTGGGAAGTCTTTCCTTGTTAGAAAAAATGCAAAACACTTTAGCTCATTTTCCTCAGGGAAGGTTCGCCAGTTCCAAATATGGCTGCACCAAAGAGTTGTATAAAAATATTATACTGTCAAGTTTATTTTCTGCAGCAATCATGCTGATTCTTCTTCAGCAAGACTTGTTGTTTAAAATGTTCGACAATTTTCTTTCTAATAATGTTTTCCCTCCACAAAGTCCTCCTTGGCTGCCTCATTGTGGTATGGAGGTGACTGTAGTTTCCTGAAGGCTTTCTGTGCCTGTGGAGTGCAAGATCTGGCAGGTTCTGCCAAGCTGGTAGGATTTTGAATGCTCTCTGGTGGTAAACTGCTGGTATGTGCTGTCCAAGAACCAGTCTAGCTAAGTACAAAGAAGCTCGTTATTAGAAGACTGATCATCAGATGATGGATTCCTTGATAAAGTCAGGCAAATGTGAAATAGTTGTGATCTGCATTGGTGAAGGAACTACTCACACTGATGAAAATTATTCATAGATCATCAAGACCTTCAGACTAATAATGATTACTACAAATTTACCTGGAACAAATATTAAGTTGGCTGACCTGCAATTTCACAGATAGCTTTTTTAAAAAACTGAATCCTTTGGCTGCTTTCCAGATTTCTGGTATGAAGCCTTCATGTCGGGGAACAGTTGCAGCTGTCATATCTGGAGCTTGTGACCTGCTGATTTTTAATTTGTCAGCTCCAGAGTAGGGATTGGCAACTTTGGCAAGTCCACTTTCTGTTCCTGCCCCCCCCCTTTCTGGTTTTGAAAAATAGGACTTTTTAAATGTTAAAAATGCACAATGAATCACAACTCCTGGACACTTTCAGGCAATTCAGCCCCCTCTTTTTTTTTAAATAAAAAAGTGTTGTCTTGGGGGAATTTGCAGTCTGTAGAAACAGCAGAAGTATCTAATATGTGTCTTCTGCAGTGAAAGTATATGCAAAAGGTTGTTTGGTTTCCTTGCAGTTGCCTTACTTGCCATTTAGTGGTCTAACAATATCCATAGCCAGTTTTCTACTGTTCATGTATTTAAATAATTTAATTTTTGTTCTTAATGTTTTTAGCAATATTCTAAAATTCTTTGGTTAGCTTATTAGCTTACATTTGTTCTTTCAGAATTTGTGCCTCTTTCTGTTTTCTCCATATTTTGATGGAAGATTTCTTTCCTCTAGCAGGTTCCTTGAGTTGGCATATTAATCAAGTTGGCATTGATACAGGCTAGTTGGTTCACTTTCTAATTTGTAATGCACATTTTCCTGAATTTCTCTTATCTTGGTTCTAAATCAGGTGGAGAAAGTGTGACCCTCAAAATGTTACTGGACTATAATTCTCATTTTTCGTTATCAAATGCATTACTGGCTGGGATGATAGAAGGTGCAGTGTAACTACATAGAAACATGATTTGGAAATGTTACTTTTGGAAGGATTCTGAGAATTGTATTCAAAAAGTAACTTTCCCACCTCTGGTGATATTAGCTACAAATCCTGTTTTAAATAGTGTCCAGGCATTTTAGAAAGGTCAGAAATGGTTGAAAACCTCTTGCCTCTCTTGAATTCTTGAATTACTATGAAAGGATCACCTTACTTTTGAAAAGTTTCTTCTTTGGCTTTTCTTTAGCTGTTTCCTGCATATTTTAACAGTACAAGTGTATGGCCTTCAAATTGTTGCTAGATGTATGTAATCATAGCCAGGCAATTTGTTGTTATTGCTGATGGTTTCTGATAAATAGGTATTTACTGCTTTTTTTTAAAAGAACAATTATATCATTTGATTTTGAAGTAGTATGGCAGTAATTTTAGGTAAAACAACAATTACCAATTATCTGGTAATACAGGCATGGGGAGTCATAGCACTCTTTAGGTGTCATTGGACTGCAGCTCCTATCAGCTTTAACCAATGGTGAAGTGAATGTAACAATATCTGGACGACAACATGATTCCAACCACTCTTTCATATTCTTTTTATTTTGCACATGGTTAGTAAAATGAACTTCTGTTGGAATACAACTCTGGAGACCAGGGTTCCACTTGACCATGGAAACCCACTGTGCGCCCTTAGGCAAGTCACACTCTTTCAGCCTCAGTAGAGGGCAAAGGCAGACCCCCTCAAAACAAATCTTGCCAAGAAAACCCTGTGATAGGTTCACGTGAGGGTCACCATAAGTCATAAATAACTAAGACACACAATAGCAAAAGTATTTCACACACGTCTCTATTTTCAATGTCTGTTTTCTGCACATAGTATATATTTTTATTTCTATGTTATATTTTTGCATTTTTAAAAGTTAATATAGAGTCATTTATGTACATAGCAGTTTATCAAAAAAGAAAAAGTTCTATCTGAAAGTGCTCACAATCTAAAAGAGACAAAGTAAACTTTGAGAAGCAACACAGGAAGGAAAATGGGGAGGTATGGATCAACAGGGGAAGGCCATATGATTACTTCAATTACTTATGCTTTGGCTTAGCCTAAAATATAGGGACTGGGAGATAATTGAAAGGGTTTCTGAAAGAAGTGGGTTTTAAGGAAGGACTTGGGGGAAACAAGAGAATATAGAGCCATAAACTGCATAATAAGCCATGTAAAAATGACTCCTTATTTGTTATCACAGAAAAGTCTTTGTGACTTTTAATGACTGTTGCACACCATTTGTTTTTGAATGATAAATTGCATCAAATTATTAATCAAGATTAGTCTGTTATATAAATAAGAATGATTACATGTTTGAAATGGAGGAAATGATAGAAGGATTTAATGTGTTTCTGAAATCACTGCCTTTTCTGACATTTGTGCCACAACTGTACTCTAGCCGGAAACCAGAGCTTTTATGCCTGACTTCCTGTAATTGAGTTACTCTAGACAAATTTCCACTAGGCATTGTACAATAGATATACTGTTGAATATTCGTGTGTATTTTGAGACTTACTTTCTTTGATTTCCTCATTCCTAAATTGCGTTCTGTGTGTACTGAGGATGTCTGCATGAAACAAGTTGTGTGTTCAGTGCTCTGTATAGCATCTTTCAGAAAAGCAACACTTTTTGAAAGTATGTTTTTTGTAGAATAATGAAATTTCTGTTTTGCCAGATAATTAATTTTATATTTGAAGAAGTAAATTATGAAAAAGGACAGCTAACCAGAGTTTGTAGTCATAGATGTAACTTGTTAGACTATGAGAAGAAGTGAAGTTTTATGGGTATGGAACAGTTCTATTGCATTCATGTGGCACTGATTTTTTTCATTGAAATTGATGTTTACTTATTGTGAGAAGAAGTGCCTAGATAATATTGTTGTCTCTACTGAGTCAGTCTTTGCGAGTATGTACTTTTTTCCTGTTGGGAATATGATCAACAAGTGTCCTCTCTGAACCTCTTTTCTTTACAAACGTAAAAGTTCTGACGATCTATATAGCCATCTTAATAGCCATCTTAGCCTGCCAAACATGTTCTGAGTCAAAAGTTACAATTTCTAGTCTCAACTCACCTATATTCTATTGAGTACGATTGCCATTCAAATAGATGGGTAAATACTCCTCCAGGTGCGTATTGGTTATCAAGAGTTAAACAAACTGTCTTCCTTCTGAGCTTAACATTTTCTGACTTTTACTTTTGATTGATCAACAAAGATTTAGTTCAAGTTTATTTGAACAACAAATTGAACAACTTCAAATAATTTCTTGTTGACTGCTTTACATTTCATGTAGATTTTGGCATGATCATATGGCTTTCTTTGAAGAAATTCTATACTGGTTCTTATTTATTTTCAAATATTTCTGTCCTATATCATATCATATCATATCATATCATAAGACCTCTGGGCAGCTTACAGTAAAAGTGCTATCAACAGTAGCATCTGCAGCTTCCATGGACATAGGCTTCCTGTTTGTTTTTTGTCTTGCTGTTTGTTTGAGGTCTTTGGCAGCTGATACAAGCTATGGCAATGAATGTATTCCAATATTATGCATGTTTACAACACAGTAAGCACTGTGTTGAATGCACTTTAACAAATATGTATTGCAAATTATCTGCAAATTATTGCAAAGAATGTCATAAAGAGAATTCTATTGTATTGATTATATTAGATGTTTGAATTTATATTCCATGTTCTTAAAAACAACCCTTACTTTGTAACTTGTTTTGTTTGATGGTTATTCAGGAGTTCTGCCATGTCCTTTTTATTATCACACTTTCTGCTTGAAAAAAAAAGCATTTCTGTTTAATCCAGAAGAGTGTTGAGTAGTACTGATAGAAAGCCACGTGGATTATAAGGAAAATGTGTGTGTAGATCTTCTGTCTTTTTGCATGACAGTCATGAAATCTCACTAACCCTTCCCTGGCTAGCTGTAAATAAAAGGATTAAGCAGTGGCATCTACTGCATAATGCTAACTTGAAAGCTTCTTGGTCTGTGCTTGGTCATGGGTGTTAAAAGTTTTTCCAGATCAGTTCTGAGGGTGTGAAGGAGACGAGTTGCAGTGGAAGCAGTATTTGATATATTCTTAGAAGAACCTGAGTGCTGTGAAATAAAATGCTTCATCATTTTTTGGAGAGCCTGCTGGACTGTGAATTCTCAATGTTCTGGACTAAGATAATTTTTATTGATTTTATGTATTATCTCTTATTACATCTTTTCTTGGGAATTGATGTTATAGGACAAACATGTAATTTCCATTGTAATAAGAAATGATGTAGTTCCAGGGCTTGAAATTTATGAAATGGATGAGAAGTAACTACCATATGCCATCTTTAATACTTTAATACAAACAAACTAGTTAGAATTTGATTTTCAATAAATGGAAATAAGATTTCTTGAGGCATCTGGAAGCTAAGTAGGGGGTGTTCTTCCCAGAGTCTGATTTTCAAAACACCTTTCAAGCTATCTTGAGCTGAGAAAGAAAACTTTGTTGTCTTCAGATGAGCATCAGAGATTTGGATATAGCTTGAACCACATCCCAATGGAAGCCTCATTCTACTGCAAGTATCATTAACAGTTATTAAATTTTTCTTCAGATTTTGGCGTGGAATAATCATCCTTACTGATGCTCTACATGGGTCTGCTACCCATATTTCAGAAAGTCTTCAAATGAATATTTCTGAAAGGTGGAAATTATTGGGTTATTTCAGTTTTTAAATGGAGTAAGTCATGAAATTATAGTACTATATTTTAGATATGAAGGAAATAAATAGCTTTTTAACTAGATGCTCAAAATTTTAGTGCTGTATGTAAAACAAATGCATTTTCTTTGTGCCAAATAATTCTATTTCAGATATATATATAAATGGGAAAGAAATTTTCTTTAAATTGAATGTCTAGACAGTAGAGATCCGCTTCCTCTTAGGAAGCTGATTTCTCTAATAATGTACTGGAATTACTCAGGTGTGCTGAACAGAAATCATCTAGAGTTACTTCAGCAAAGTTTTCTGGAGTGCTAAACAACCTAGATGGCTTAAAATATGTTGTTCAAAATATCCCAGATTTTGCAGTGTTAGTTTGGTTAAAGATACAGTGTGCATGAAAAGTAGTTAGTTCTCTTGCTGGTTGTGTGTAAGGTCTGTATAAATACATAGGGTGTGTTTGAGAGAGAAAATATTTTAGGAAGTTGGAATGGATCAGTCATTAGTAGTCTGGAATTAGAAGTCAACTGGCAGAGTTTAGACGGGCACTGTGAGCCGTTCTGATTTTTAATATAAAACTTGCTTGATTTAAATTTTCTACCAAAGTGAGCTTACTAATATTGTGTATATTAGACAAAAGAGTTTATGCCCGTCTTTAAGTGGCAGAGTTATTTGTGCCTTAAGATCAGAATTAAGAATATGATACTATGTTTCTGTGGTTTTTGCATGTAAAGCATCAGTTAATTTTGCAGGTAGTTGCAATATAGTAAGAAGTGGTGATATTGCTTTATTCTTTTCTCATATTTATTTCAAGCTTATTTTAAATAGTATGCTAGATCAAGCATTGCTAAGTACATCACATTTTGTCCTTTCAGAAGGAGAGAAAAATACTAAGAAATAAAGCTGTTTCTCATTTGGATACAGGAAATCGAAATACATCTACAAGCTTCTCTTGTATGATTTTTAATTTTATTTACCTCTGTAGAGGTAATATCTTCATCCAGAATGCCAGTGACACATAGTATTTAATCCTTTAAAATAACTGTAATTTAAATACATTAGAAGTGCTAAAGATAACTCATCTGTGAAATATTTCATGTTGGTTTATTTTATTTGTGTCTTCAGAAGAAGTTTATTAATGTTTGGTGGTAATACATAAGCTGACTGTACATTCTGATGGTAATTTGATGTCCATGTCCTGGATCCTAAAATTCGGTTAACACAGCTATGTTTATGTTTGTTGTCAGTAAATAAAGTAAAATGATCTGTTATCACAGTCTGAGATACTGTAAAGGTATTCATGTGTTTACTTGTTTGTAGTATTCTGTTTCTGCCGTTACTTTCTCTCTTAATCACAAAATCAGAAATCTATTTGGAATGTAGAACTGATTTTGTTGTTCACGTGCCAAGAAAAACTCGAGTCTTTGTAATGTACTGAGGGTTCATCTAGATGGTGGGTAGAGTTTTGCTTATAGGTCTCTTTTACTGGAAGGAGTGGGGGGGGTGTGTGGAGATGTATTTTAACTGATTCTACCTGCAGCCACCCCCCACCCTAAATGCTGCAAATGGGCAGAGAACCTCCAGAACATTTAAGGGAGATGATTCTGAGAGCTTCTGGGACCTTGAACCAAAAGAGCTTTTATGTTTGACGAAGAAAACCAAATGTTTATCTGTTGCTACTCAGTTTCTAACTAATTGGGGCAGAGTAAAGTTGTTGACTGACTACAGACCAAGGGTAAAACAGAGGACTTCTACTAAAGCCAAATAGTAGAGAAATCCATTCCCATATTTGCAGAAGTTTGCTACCATTTTCTTCCATTTTGAGTACTGTATTCTATTAAAATCATTTCCCTTTTAACTTTTTATATGGATATACAGTTTCACAGTTTTACTCACTTTCATTCTGTGTTCATCACAAAACCGTCACATGTACTCTACATTCCTAAACATCTTGGCTCTAAGAATAATGCAGTGTAATTCAGAATAGAACATAATCCTACTTCCATAGCATCAGAATCCTCATTACTGTGAAATCAGTTGGTTAGGTCTCATTCAGTCTATTCCTCATCTTTGGCATCAACTAAAAATTGATTCACATTGACTGGAAGAAAAAGGTCACTGTTGTCTATGTACTGATAACATTTAACCCTGTATTCCTGACATACCTCTTACATTTCATATGCATCTTAAATAACAAAAATAGTATGTGGAAACACTATCACTCTATGTTCACAAGGTATAAGTGGCAGTCCTCAGTGCCTCCTTCTGAAATAGGTAAGAATGCAAGAGCACAGTCACCATTATGTGGTACTTCCAACAGGTAATCCAGATAGATGGCTTAGAAGCATACCAGCTGTCAATGGTATTGAAAGCCACTGAACAAAATTCTAGGCAAACTAGACTAATTTTTTTCAGTGTTAGACTCAAAACGTGAAAATTTAGGTCATATTTTAGTTCTGCTCCTGTGGTATGAAGAAGAGAAACCGGATAGGATTTGACTGCTACTGAAAATATAGTAGTTTGAAGATGGACCTTCCGTTCTTTTACAATTAATATCTAAAATTTGAAAGGTTGCTGAGATTACAAAATTACCTGATAAATCTTTTAATGGCAATAAAAAAAGAGGAAGTTATATTTGCATGTAACCATTTGTCCTTTTTATAAAAGAAGGTATAATCAAATATAGCAGCTTCTACTTTGACATAAATTTGTATCTTTATCATTCCTGAAACTGTCTTCCTAGTTTGATGATCTTACCGCTTAAAATAAATCTAATTTATTTAAATATACCTGTTAGTGATATTGAGGTATGAGTTTTGAGCTTATGTGAATAAGTATAAAATAGGCTTACTTGCTTATTTATTTATTTGTTGTACATTCTGCCTTTCTCCCAAAATGGGTCCCAAGGCAGCTTACAGAACAATCATTAAAACATTTACAATAAAATTTAAAAACAAAACCAACCACATAAAAATGGTATAAAGTCATTATAAAAGCATTATAAAAACATACAAAAGTTAAAAAATGTTTTAGCATATATTTTGTATATAACTATAACTGTATTCTGGAAAAAAATATATTTTCACTTTGAGTGGGAAGCCAGATGGCAAGGACCTAGATTGGGGTGGACTACATGTGGTCATGCCTGATTTTACCTTTCCTGTTATTGCTATATCAATGCAAAACTGAGGTATATGGGCAGTTATCACCATGTTCCTAAGTTGAAATTACATTGGAGAGTACAATTTAGCTTAAAAGCAAGGCATATGTTATCCACTTGCTAAAAATTGAATTGAAGGTATTTTGATGTTACAACATTATGCAGTGGCAGCAACAGGGTAAGGTCCCAGTGAAGTCCCGGGAGTCAGTGCCTCACCCACTGATAGTTCTTTGGAATTACGCAATTACTTACCCTCTCTCATGTTTAATCTTATTTGATTTGTGCATACAGTATGTAGAGATTAAGATCTATTCGACTCCCTAGC